>JAPYZN010001071.1:0-24178 GCA_030522865.1 Psyttalia lounsburyi
ATTCTATCCAACTGGTAAATTACCGAGTAGAAATAATTAAACTTTCACTGAAGGAAATTTTCTTCAGGGAAACAATTTTCTTGAGCTGAAAAGAAATTTGTCCAGCTGAATATGTATTTTTTCAGCAGAGCAAATTTTTTCTCTCAGTGGAGGGATATAATTCCACGAGTCAATAACCACTTTTTTCACGAGTTACGAATATAATTTTTCATCTCAATGTGTGGAAAGCCCTATTAATCTTTGTAAATCTATTTTATTTTATAATTATTCTCATTAAAGGGAGTTTCTTGTGCGGCCCGAAGGGTCCCACTCGTCCAAGGGTGAGTTTTTTGAGCGACCAACAACGTACCCCTAGTTATTTTTCTAGTCGGGTGCTGCAATAAGATATCTCACCTGAGGTATGTAAGGTCGAGGCGCAGCGTTTCCAGTAGAAACGGGCGACGGCCATCTTGGTCTTGGGCACTGGATGAATCCAGGTGGTGGACACCCAAAGACCGGTGACATGCCCGGTGAGATAGGCATGCCGATGGGCACCGGGCTCATCGGGTGCATCATTCCGGGGTAAGTCAGGGGTGACACGGGATGGTGGATCGGGGTGGGTGGACCGCGTGAGGGCGAGGCAGGGCGAAAGGGACTGTGGGAGGTGGGACGGGCTGACCAGCCTGGCGGGCCATACCCTCCCGGGGGTCGCGAAGGATGCTGCGACATTTTTCTATCTCTTTTTCCTTTCCTTTAAGACAGCATCCCTGAAACAATAATCCAGAAGAATTCATTACATGAATATTTATTATTGAATGCGCAACGGGCGGTTGTTATTGGTGACATAACTGAGGTACAATTACACTGAAATCTCGGGAAATCAGTGAAAGTTTTTAATTTCTATGATTTTAAGCAATTTCGCATGCAATAATCTGACATAAATTGCTGGTCGCAATTCCTAAAATGTTATTTTTATCATCTGGTATAATTTTGTTTACTTGTACTGAGGCAATTGCACAAATTTGAATAATTTGAAAATTTGGAGATTCTGAATCGTTTGAAGTAAAAAAAAAACTTTGAAATCAGTTAATCTAATTTTGACATTAGAAAAATGTTAAATCGAGACTTTCGAATGTCTTAATCGAAGAACTTTTAAAAGGAAAAAAACGAGTTTGTAGAGTCTTAATTTGAAACTTGAAAATCTCCTTTACGAACCTATGAAAGTACCACAAGTTGGAAATTTTGAAAGTTTCAATTGGAGACTATCAGGTCTGCAAGTGAGACTTCAAGAGGTTCAATTTTAGCCTTTCAGGCCGATCAAGTAGAGCTTTTTAAGGTCAAAATTTTCAAATATCTCAACTTCAAATAGTCGAAAGACTTGATTTGACATTTTCGAAAGTCTTATAATTATACTGTGAGAAGTCAATTAGAGATTTTAACACATCTGAATCTGAAACTGTCAAAATCTTCAATATAAGATTGTACAACCATAAAAAATCGGTTTCTGGATTACCAAAATATCGAATTTATCCTGAATGAATGTCACGAATTATCGAATGATTTACTATCCGAAGAATAGTCAGCTCAGCATGAGAAATTGAACGGATAAATGCAGGCACTAATGGAAGAGGTGACAGTAGCCCTCCTCTCCACAAAATAAAGCAATTGGCCGGGCATTTTTCACCGATGTGATCACAAATTTATACGAACCGAGTGCGTCGGCAGGAGTAGGAATACAATTCCTAATGGCTCATCGCCAAAATTCTCTAGAAATACCGAATCTAAACCACAGCCTAGCCCTCATATCAATCGTCAATCAACCTGGATGTCATCAGAATATTCATGGTGCCCTCAATTAATAAACCCAATTAACTTCCTTGTTACCAGACTTCTCTGGAACTCCCCCAACACATTATCCTCTCAATAAATAATAAATAATGAACAATAAACTCCATCATCGTCTTTATTTCCTCATCATCTTGTCTGAAAAAAAATATTGAAACCAGAAGAAAAGCCACAGATTTTGTTACTTTGCTTGAGGTTCACGGACAGATTTTGTATACAGAGACAGCTGTGACATAGTTGACATTTTCCACCGAAATATCCCTAAAAATAGTTGCTTTCCCGCGGCCCAACCGCTTTAGACCCGACTTAGTTTTTTAAGTCACACCTATTTTAACATCCCAACGGGAAAAATCATCTCACAATGAGCCTCGAAAAAAAATTATGATAGCAGAGAAAAAAAAGATGATTTTTGTGCTTTCGAAGAAGAGTCATTTTGACCGGATACCGCGAGTGTAGGCCGTCTAAATATACCCCAATTCCTATATTTAAATCCCAAAGGCGCGCGCGGGTTATGCCCGCAGTCTGTACCCGTAGAGAAAAGAATATTTCACCATGACTCCCTTTCACGCATCCGCCTATTTCAAGTACCTGACACAAATAAGTTTTCGTCCTTTCAAAATTCCGATAACATCCAAAACTTCAAAAATTTTTCGAACCTTACGAAATCATCGAGTGTTCAAAAGAAAAAAAAACTCAACTCAAATGGGTTAAACAAACATTTATCATCAAAACTTTGCACTCGGGATATTTCCAAAAATAAAATTGCGAGTGAATCGAACGGAAATAGGCACTGGATTTATGTCGGCGGCTAATTTGAAATTGGAAGAAGTCGAGAAAGAAAACTTTTGGATATTATTTTTGGTGGACTATTGAATAAGAAAATGCAACATTGGTGGAGCGATTATTACATCACGAGGATGAGAGAGCTATTGCTTGTGCCAAAAGATATGCAAAAACAATCGCAAATTTCCCAGAATATCGTCAACGGTCGTCGAACTTGGTGATTTTTTTTTTTCATTCAGAAATAACATGAATCATCAAAAATGTATTGGTACTTACCTTTTTCGAAGCTCTTCACTCCTTGCGTCACTCAATTGCCTGATCCCTCGAGTTATTATCGCACAATATCTTTCACAGTATCACACAAAACAAGAAAAATACAACAGCAAGAAAGAAAACAGAAGTAGATGATAGTAATAACGTTATGTCGAGGACGATATTATGAATTTCGTGAAAAGCGATCGTTCGGTACTTAATTATTAAATTAAAAAATGCCGGTTCGCGCCGAGAAGCTAGAACAGACTGGCTTCCATGGAGCCATTGGTTCTGGACTGGTGGTGATGCGGGCGGCCATCGGCGCCGCCACGTTTTATATTTAACTTTGGCATCACTCGACATTCGACTGTATGTCCAACCGAAAGGTCTGCTCTAAGACCATCCACCTATCTTCATGCGTTTGTCGGGTGATTACGGGTAAGTTATGCGATTCGAGTAGTTTTTCGGTTTCTTTTTGAGCGATACAGAGAACATATGAGAGGTGAGATTTTTTACAACTCGGCGTTGCGGATTTTCGAGTCTAGACCACCGCAACTACTGAAGTCTCAATAACGGAAACTACTCTGCTACTTGAAAGCTTTCGCAAGCTGTGAGTTTAATAAACACAGAAGGTGTTTGTTTCCGAAAGGAAGCACTGCAGTTCTTAAAATTTTCATTTTCATTTTGTTGCATTAGAATTACTAATTATGAGCTCAGGAGTCGGGATCTTTTTGGAGTGCGACCGCATGTACGTCTGCCTGGGTTACAAAATGATATTCAGAAATTACGTTATTAGTTTTTAAATTACCGCGACAAAGTTGGGCCAACCTTGCGCCAATATTGAGCCCACGTTGCGCCAACATTGAGCCACCCTTGCCCCAACATTGATCCAACCTAATGCCAATATTCAGCCAACCTGGGCGGATTGTCTTGACATTTTGGGACTATATTTAACCTATGTAACACATGAACACGTCAACATATTTAACTTTTTTTTTTCAATTTGTCGATATCTTAGATGGGTCTGGGCTGAGCAATCCTGGGATGGTCACGTATGCACCATCCGAACATAATAAATTTTACTTTCCAATGGATTGTTGTCTTTATTTAGACGATACACAATTTTCCGAAAACTCAAGTGTCTTGAGGAAAGTCAGCGATGCGGATTGTCGACTCCAATCCACCAAAGACCAGTGACTTTTCGTGGGTGTCTATTGTCAAAACTGCCTTGGTTGCTGGAAAATTTCCCACCATCTGTTACTTGAATAAAAAAATAATTCGTTAAGCTGTAGATAATTTGTTGAATTACTAAACATCCATCCAGGATGCAGTAAAATATTCTACGAAATGACCAATTGTCTTAGACCACTTCGCCCCATCACTTCCTCATTTTTACCCTCTTCTCATTCAAATCAATGACTTCAACAGCTCCAGTACCAGCACCTCCTGCCACAACGAGATTGCCCCGCGAATCGTTATTGAAATACTGAACCACATACAGGAATTCGCCATCAACAGTTGTTGGCCGATTCTGCGGAATTATTGTATCCATCAATCGTCCGCTGGTCATGTCCCACAGCTGGAGACTTCCCTCAACCGTCCATGACCCAGTTATAATTTTGGTTTCCTAAAAGCAGTGCAATAATACAGCGCTGCAGGATCGAAGTATAAGTAATGTTATTTGTTGATGGTAATAATAATGATGAACTCTGGTTATTTATTAATAAAACCTTTGGCTGAGTTCACCACTTAATTTTAAACATTGATGCATACGTCGCGTCAAACGGGCGGGCCAAGAAATGCGATGACCAATTAGTTGTGCGGCAAATCGGTGAATGAATCAATGGGTGGAATTTATAGATCACTTACGTGAACGTCCAGGGCATCGCCGCATATGTGAGGACCTTTTATTGAGCGTATCGATCCTGTACCAATTCTGATATCCCATATCTGTGGAGAAAATCAACGAAACATTTGAAATTTTGCAACATTTGAAAACTTCATGCAATAAAAACAAGTGGACAATTGCTCTGGCATCGGATTTAGTCTAGTACATTTTAACACTAGGCTGTAAAGAACTTTCCTGGCGAATATGAGGTACAGGACGAGTCGAAGACGAGTCCTTTACTCATATGAGGCAGGAATAGTACATTTCCGGGGTTGTCGTTATAGGGTTTTTTACTCGTGTGGCGTTGGCGTCCGAGCCGCAGGCGAGGACAAGCCAACCACACGAGTAAAAAAACACTATAACGACACCCCCGACAATATTTTTCCGCAGTGACTTTGACTTTACCAAGTTTGGGACAGGGCGAATGCCAATCCCGAAAAAAATTCAAGAAAAATTATGGAACAAGTCACGTAATCCGGGAGCGAAGTTGAAATTTCATAGAAAGTGCCCAATTTCCACGTAAATTCTACGTTCTGTTCCGTAAAAATTACTCATCCGCCAGACACGTCAAGGTCAGCTGTCTGGTGTAGATTTTCAGGAACGCTCCGTAAAAATTACGGAACGCTCTGTAGAAATTGATATAAATATAAATAAAATATGATATTAAAATCAGTTTTCAAACTACACCTGAAGATTGAAAGGAAAGTTTTAAAAAATTATTTTCTCATTTTGATTATCGTCTGATCTGCCCACCGTCGCCAGGAGATGTAGTAGACTATAACGGCTTAACTTAGTCATGTTAAAGCAAGGAATTACGGGCGGAATGTGAATTTTATTGATGAAAGATTTCTTACCCTGACTGTATCGTCCCATCCACCAGAAACAATCAATTCTGGAAAAGTCTTGTGAAATTTAGCTGCGAAGATTCGCATTCTATGGAACTTCTCCACTTTATCCTCTGGTATCCTTGCCATATCCTTCTGATAGAGGTGAATGATCTGCAAACAGACGTTGAATATGAAGCTGAAGCAAAATTTCAATATCTCGTCTCTAGATGTACTTTTCCGGTTGAAGCATCGTAAAGTCTCAACGCAGCATCCTTCCCACCGGAGACGAGATACTCCGCGCCTACGCTCATACTGATTGTATTCACTTCGTTCCCTGGTTCTGGGGTAACAATTGTTCCATAGAAGAATATAATGAGGTGAAAAAAATATCAGACTGCTTGTACATCAACTCTGATGAATCTGTTGGATGTGTCTATTTTTTTGTCCTGAATGAAACTGATGGTTCAATCGATTGCGCGATCAAGTTCACTTGGTCGAGTATCGATCGATCGTCGGGCCATTGACCGGCCATCGAATGAGCCTCGACCCGGGATCGACCGACGATCCAATGGACATCGACCGAATAAATAACTCGGGTTCATTAAAATTGTCTACAGAAAAAAAAAACATTCTCGTGACACACGAGATTTGAAAACCTAATTCGCCTTTTTAAACTCATAATTTACGTATTTTTAAAATGGTAAATTACGAGATTATTCGCGTAATTTATGAGAAAAATAAATTATTAAGTAAATTACGTGATTAATCCCGTAAATTACGCTTTAAAAAAAACAAAAATGGCTTTTCCAAAATGTTAAATTATTCTTAAACTCATGTTTCGCGAGAATATTTTTCTGTGTATGGTGATTCTTAGAAAATTATCTAATTTCTCAGTAAAATTTATTTACTGCTCACTAAAAATTATCTAGACGTGTGCATAGTTTTTGTTAAAGATGTTGAATTTTACTGTGAGGTTACTTATTTTTTTTCAAATGATAAAATTTCCAGATGATAGATTTAGTTGAAAAAAGTTCTCTCCTGTACATCATATTGGTTACTAAAAACTGGTTCATGAATTTTTTGGTAAACTTTATTTAACTGAGAATTGGTTTCAAGCATTTTGTTGAGCAGTGAATTATTCTACCTTCAATGAATTTCGAACACTCATTCATAGCCAGATTGCATATGAATATATTGCCACAAGCACTTGAGGCGTAGAGAATCATCCCCTCGGTTGTATGGAATTGACAGCACATAATCGGAAGTGATTTGACTGGAGCGAATCTGAGGATGGAGAGTAGTTCTGCAGTCTCTCCGTTTCTTATCTACAAATATATGTGACGTATTCCCCACCTAATGAGTCAACTGCTGACCCTCACCCGTCTAGAAATTCATGGGGATTTTTGAGCGATTGGGGGCTTTGAATAGAAGATTATGCCATTAGGCGATAAAAACTATTTCTCTTTTCGTTCGGTTTTTCGACAGTCCAGGAGAGATATAATTTTGTTTTCATTATTTTGAGTTATCACCCAATTTTCATTCATTAAACTTACAAAAACTCCAGTTTTCACCGCAAACAATTGTTGACCATGGTAAAAAAAGAAAAAAAAATACTCTTTATAAATAAAAATTGAATAAATAAAGTTCAATTTAAAAATCAGATTTTTTCATTGGGTTTCCAAAAAAATCTGAAGAAAATTCTGTAGTGAAGTGATAAAACGAAATAAGTGCATTTTACATAGTTTTTCAAAGCCGTATTATCTCAGTAAGGAATAATGTTAGGAAAAATTGTCACAAGATTTTTTTTGTTGTAAAATTGATCAGCTATAAAAATGCTCTAATGACCTTATCTTCTAAAACCACTTTTTGCTGAGTTAATCCGCGTTTCATAAAGATGGGAAAAATACTCTTATCTCGTTTCCCACTTTGCTAGATTTCATAGAAAGCCTTTCAAGTTTCCCAATCGAAAGAAAAACTAATAATTCTAAGACCGTGAAAATTAGGAGTTGACGCATTTGGTGGAGAACACTTCACATGTAACAAAGGTGGTTATTTTAGTGTAAAAAAATATAGAAATTTTAATTAATAATTTATGAAGGCTTGGATGATAAAACGTCCGAAAGATGGAAACAAAAATTCGAGAACTAAAAAATTCATTGCTTACAAAACTTTAATTCAAAGGCAAAAAATGTAATTGTTGATTAAAAATTAATATAACATTTTGAATTTTATAATTCTATCATACCGAAGTCAAGATTAGCAGTTACAAAAACGAATTAATTATTGTTCATATTAATATAATGTAAGGACCATTGGGGATTATAGACTACATTTCAAAACCAAAAGTAATCAACAAGTTTAACCTGAATACCGCCATCACCGAAAGCAGCAGCAATTACATCACCTCTAGGCGAAAATTTTGCGGAATAAAGTCCATTAAACGTCTCTGGAAAATTGACTTCACTGCATATTCTTCCTCTCTGGCGAGCGCTGGCAATATTCCGATGAGTTTTGTCAAGCCATGTGGCCCGCCGTTGCGGTTCTCCCACGGAAGTGCTGCGTTCCATCAAAGAATTGGGCGGACTAATGACACAATCTGTTGCCCTTTGACAATTTCCATCCTTTGGGATAATGATCAAAATTTTTTTAAGACAGTTTTCACTGGGTTTTTCGAAGATTAAACGACCTTTTTTAAATTTAAATTAAATTACACATGAGAAGTTAATTGAAAATTGAATCTTCATATTTTTTGTAAACTCAAAAACTTGTAATAATTACTAAAAATTTGAATATATTCAGCCGTAGAAATTGAATACAAAATATGTCAATGGAATAAGTTGTACAGAACAATTTAATTATTGAATTTTTCAAGCGAAACAGGCGTAGTTAATAAAAAAAATCCATTTATCAATTTATTCATTTATTTTGTGTATTTCCTTTGAAATGAAGAGTCTATTTTTGAAGAATGGATTCATAAAAGAATTAATTTGATAATATTAAAAACTCTTATTAAATAAAATATGAATAAGGTATTAATAAAATTTGAACAAAAGAGGTTAACTATTTACAACGCCAAATTAAATAATAATTCACGTTACAAGAATTAATTTTAAAAAATGAATAATCTCTCTCATTATTTCCAAGAAAATTCCTTCAATTACGAGCAAGTCATAATTTTCGGTTTCAATTACTTCAATTAAATTTAATCTAATTAGTAACAAATATTTGACAAAAAAGTAAAAATATTTTACAAATTTACATCATTCACCCGTGACGGAACAGACGACTCTCGAACTAAAGTGTCCGAATCGGTCATCCTCACGTGGAGAGAATAGTCTTCATATTGAGTTCATGTTCTAAACGCAATGAATGGGATTTTCTGACACGATGATTGCTTGTGTCTAACACACAGAGAATTGTCCCTGACTCGTCGGCGGCTAATGCAAACTACGACTAGCAAACTGTAACAAAATACTGTCACCTCTGGCTGCCATCGTCATCAGTCGCATTCATACAACGATAATGCCTTGCACTTGGTGATGACGATAACTTCACGAGATGTATCAATTACTCGCGATCTCGCGGATTCTATTGGGACTTTGTTGCTTTTTTGGTGGGATAACAAATAGTGAGGCTATTGGTAAGTCCGGAAATACCTCAATTTTTACTTAATACAAAATTTCTGACCCTTCTGGATACAAAAATGTCGAGACTATTAGAAATATTTTTTCTCAGTTATTCTAAATCCACTGAATTCTATTGAAATGTTTAATTTTTTTTATAAAGAAAGTGTTCTATCCACGAGCGACATTGTCAAAAGCTCATCAGAGATCTCCAAAAAAAATTCTCATTTCCCCCGGCCTCTTAGGAGACTTTTTTAAAACAGATAAAAAAATTATTTAACTAACTAACTTCTTCCTCACTATATGCAGGGTATATATTTAAGAACATAAATGCAAATTGTAATTGTTTTTTCCGCAGAATAAACAATCTGGTGTGGTTGCGTTGATAAACAAAATTAAAAAATCGTATCATGTATTAATTATATTTTATATTACTATGGAACTACTCGTTTCAGTTGGAAGAATTTGGAACGACACGTGGACAGATCGACTCAGACAGGATTTACTGGCGACATATGATAAATTTGCGAGGCCAACGCAGCATTACAACACCACCAAAGTACGATGTGCCCTGGAACCCTACCATGTTTCTATAGTAAGTAAATGATAGAGAGATAAAATTAATCTTTTGTCCTTAAGATCCCTAAAAAAATATTTTTTCTGATTCAATCAACACACTTGAGAGATTTTCGTAACATAAGGTGAACATGAGCCTTTTGTTGGATCATTTTATGATCATAATAGCAATAATTTATTTTTTTAGGGTGATTCTGAAATATTATATTGTTCATTGAAAATTTTCCATTCGGTCTTTTAATTCTTGAACTAGTTTTTTAAAATTTCTCTTGGTCAATCATATCTTCAAATTCATTGAGATTTTTTTTTATTATCAGAACGACTTCCAATCAGCGATGAACGTGATGGGTTATACTAGAACGGTAATTATGAAGTAATTATTTCTCCATAAGACGAAAACCGAAGAAGTATGAAAAATTTATACAGAATATCCTATAAGATTTGTTATAGGATTTCCAGTCAATTTATTTTCTATGGGACAACAGGAAGACCGGACTTCCCAAATTTACTGATATTTTGGTTCAAAAATCAATATTCAATTCAATTTTTTAAACATTAAATTCAATTAACGAAATATTTAATTCTAGGAATTTATCAGAGTTTTTGTCATTCTTATCGAATTTTATGAAATCAATTGACTAAATTTATTTTAAATTTACTTGAGTTGCTCAATTTGGAGTTGACTATGCGTGGTCCAAAATATTTTATTAATGTCATTCAAATTATTATTTCAAAGCAATGGAAAGATGAAAAATTAAAGTGGAATGCATCTAAATATGGCGGTATACGTCATCTCCAAGTAGGCAGTCACGAGATCTGGCAACCAGATATAATAGTCGATAACAGGTAAAGAAATACACTCAATATTAGCACCTTATCACGAACAAATGAACATATTTTACTATGAGCAAATTTCTAAAATAAAACACACTGAGGGATCGTATTAAAAAATTATAAACTATTGTGATTCACCATTATTTTACAATAAATAAATGATTAAACCTTAGAAGAGAGAAGAAATAAAATGGAATCAATTTATAGCACGAATTCTTAGTTTTTCTACCTCATTAATAGATTTTTTATCTATTTGAGTAGATTTCACTTAGAAATTGAATTATAAAAATTAATCGTCTTTTCAAAACGGATTTGTTGTCATATTCATATTCATCTAAAATAAAAATTTTAAAGTCTAAAAGTAAAATTTATTGACTGGTTAGTAAAAGTTATTTAGAGGCTCGACAACAATTACCTGACCTCTCATAAAAACTGATTGACTACTTAATAAAAGTTATTTAGGAGAGAGTAGGATAAAATGGAACGATTTCAATTATCAACAATTCGAGATTGGCTAAGCGAAGCTGAAAACCCGAGCTTTAATACAAATTATTTAATATCTCTGCCGATCCCAAGTTATTGTCAATTGAAGACGTTCCATTTTGCCCCTCTCCCTTACATGTGTGCATAATATTTTGTTGATAATTGAATAAAAATTATGTAACTTTTATTGAAAAATCTGCCAACTGGTCAGTAAAATTTGATTACTGCTTATTAAAAATTATTTGAACGTGTGCATAAATTTAAATAATTCAAAGATGGTGAAATTTCTGTACTCTTAGTTATTTTTTGCTCGAACGTTCGAAACCCAATACGATTAGGAGATGAAACGGTAATTTTTACTGAAAAAAAAACTCTCCGGGTAGAAACAACATTGACAATATAATTCTCTCCGCTAAACGAATACCATCCCCCAAGCCATTGATACAATTGTTTCATTTAAATAGTCTAGGTACTTCTGCTAATCTACAAGAAAGTGGCACACTGTGTTTCGTCGTTGAAGATGGCACAGTCGCCTGTGAAGCACAACTGAAATTGAATGTCCTGTGCAATCTTGATCATCATCACTGGCCATTCGATATCCAAAAGTGTAAAATTTCCATATTCTCCTGGTTTCACGGTGGCTACCAAAATGACCTGCAATTTCTTCATTTAAAAGATTTAGGAGACGTAAGTTCTTCCAGACTATTTTCTGAGTCCCCTCAAAAGTCAAGAGCCTACAACTTCATCTTTACAATTATCAGAGTGAAGAGCTGATACAAAATAGTGAATGGGAGCTCAGAGAAATGTCTAAGCTTCGAGACGACTGGATGAACCCATGCTGTAAACATCCTTTCATCACTCTTCATTACAATCTCGTACTGAAGAGAAATTCAACTGTTCAAAAAAGAGTTATTGTCACCCCGACGGTTTGTATGTGAACAATCCATTGGGAGGAATGTAACCCCAGACTATCTGAATGATTTTTTCCAGTCATTGTCTTCTTGAGTTTGGTGAATTTTTGGCTACCCCCACATTGTAAGAAGAAAATGATTCTCTGTGCTCTTCTGGCTCTGCTGATATCGCTCTTCCTGGCGTATCTCGGCGAAAAGATACCGTCATCATCATCTAGACCTCCTTTGATAGGTAAGTCGAGGAGACATAAATGAAAAATTACTCCATCTTTTTTAAACAAATTGCTTTACGAGATTATTACAATAGATCTGTATTGAGCAAGTCTACACTGATTATAAACAAAGTCATGGCTCAAAAGTTGTTAAAAAAATATTATCTTGTTCTGAAAAAAGGAACCTTACAAGAAAATTTGTAGTTGTCAAAAAAATTACAAAATTTTAATGAAAAAATTCTGTAGGGAATGTTAATAACGCATTTTTACATTCAATAAGCTCAAGATTAGGAATAATTGCACTAAAAAATGCACCGCAATTTTTTTAACAATTTGACAGGAAAATTTCGTATGTGCGGCCATTTGTCGACATGTTCACATAAAATATCTGCTCATCTCTACTCCAGACGCTTTCGTATTTTTATCCCTTGCTTCCAAGCTTTTTTTGTTCTCAGTGAGCTTCTACAGTGGCTGTTTGTACCAGACGACGATATCCCTAGTCATTTCTGCAATTGTAATTAGCTTATCTAGACGACAAAACTACCGAGCACCCCCTCGAGTACTTCAGAAAATCCTTCTGGGAAGGACTGGCAGATATTTGGGACTTTCCGATCACATTCATCGGGTAAAATCGTTGACTACTCAGTTACTTAAATTTCATTATGATTCAGGAATTAATTCTGTTAGAATAAAATTTGTTGTTTTTGCCGTTCAGCTCAAATATCAACGATCCAACGGCGAGGAAGACCCGCGAGAGTCCCATGGCAGTGACTCCTTTCCCTCTGCAATAAATTCCATATCAAATGATTCAAGGAACAGAGATGATGGAAATGGAATTTCTTCTGTGTCAAACACTGTAAGATTAGAGTGGATTTTTGCTGCAACTGCCATCGACAGAATCTCATTCTTCATTTTTTGTAATGTATTCGCACTTATGAGTATCATTTACATCCCTTGAAAGGTGAATATTTTTCCATCTGAGTATTTATTTTATTATCTTTCGAAGAAAAGAATAACAACAAATAATTCTTTTCTGGAAAAATCTGGAAATGTTTGGACATAAATCTCCCTCAGTTTAAAATTTCGTGAATATAATTTTAATGTTATTCATTCATTGAAATTCAAAGTTAATGACCACCAGTTTGTAAAATAATCTAATTGGCAGTACATCTAGCTGAATTTGATGGAATTTTGTTCTTCGACGTTAACAGAATTATCGACCAACGGTATCAATCCTTCCTTATTTCTCCACAAATTTCTTCAACGCCTGATTATAACCTGCGGATAACTTCATCCTTCACTTTCTGTTACGTACTTGCGTTCATGAATAATCTAGACATATAGCAACATTTGTATTTCTCCATTTTTATTATCTATTATCCTTTTCTTCAAGAAATTACAGGTTTGGCAATAACTTCGCACGTATTTCACTTTCAATGAATAATATTATTGAGTATATTCATTAATCAAAATTGCGAGCAACGATGAACAGTTTCGAATTATCTAATTGTTAATAATATTGTAGACAATGTTCATTTAACACGTTCTCTTTTTTCTCTCTACCTTATACTAACGAAATATAAATTTCTCCGATCAGGGGCTGCCGTGATTTGTTATTACAACTCGATGTTGTATTTAGTATCGATCTTTGATCACTTTTGGTATTCTTTAATCCTTTTTAAAAAATAAATACTCATATTTTCTTAACTATTAAATATTGAAATAATTAAATTAGTCATTTTGAAATGTATGTTCATGTCTAATTTAATTAAATTAGATCGATTATAAATTAATTATGTTGTTCATGGAAATGCATAACATTGACGGTCAGTTTGCGCATAATCTAATTGGCAGTCCATCTGACTGATATTCGAGGAGTTTTGTTCCTCGTTGCAAATGAGAGAGTTATCGACGTACGGTATCAATCTTCCTTCCTCCATGACTCTCTTCAACCAGTGGCTGGATCGTTTGGGTGTTCGTGGACGATTCGGGTGATTGAAATTCACGTGGACAAGTCCGAAACGTTGTCTGCAAACGTAAAAACTTATTTATCTAAATAAAATGGAACAGCATAAATTAAACTGCACTGAGAGAAAGAAGTTTTTTTGTAAAGGGCCGTCTTTACTTTATGAAAAAACTAATCCCTTAAAAATTATCGAGAAAATAATATATCTGACATTAAGGAGATAGTATATTGTGCACCTAGTGCGTAAAGTAGCACTTTTTCGCACGAGTGCTAGGCGATCACACGGGGCGAAAAAGGCGATACGCACGTGTTGCACACCTAATTTTTTGCAATACCTGCTAAAATTCGTTTGGAGGGAAGGTTTGAGGGCAAAGTGGTTTTTTTGTGTGCGGTGTGCGGAAAAGTACCACTTTACGCACGAAAACCGGTACCGAAAAGTGAACTTTTTGGGCAGGTATTGCAAAAAAGACTTTTTATAATTAAAAGAATTTTCGACTTGGCCGACAAATGAAAAGCAATCGATATTCAATTAGAAAACAATTTTTTAAGCCCAGTCAAATTGTTTTTGTATTACAAACTAGAAAATACTAGACTAAATGGATCAAATGTGATGAGATTTCAGAAATCGCGTTCTGATTATAAGAAAAAGATCCGCATCTTTGAAATCAGTTCCGAATTTGCTGAAGAAAATTTTTCTTTTCGTGTAAAATCATCTTTATGAGACAAGTTAAAGGAAGCGTCCTTTTTTCACGATTTTCGAGTGAAGCGTAAAAAAATGTCTCCTTTTTGTCACTACTTTTGTGAAATATTGTTCAATACACATGAAAAAAAGCAGTTTTCAACTCGTGTGATTAAAACCGTAGTCTCCGGTTCGTGTTTTAACCCTCAAACTCGTTAAAAACTACTTTTTCATCACGTTGTGTCGGAATAGTATATTTCGTAACAAGTGAAGAAAAATGTTTTTTGGCGAGAGGGAGATTTATATCACGAGCCGAAGGCGTGCTCAAAAAATCACGAGTCACGAGTCTCCACTTCGTGTCGAGTGATTGAAAAGTTACTTTTCCGACACAGCGTGATGAAAAATAGTATTTCTTGTCAATTTTTGATCCATGAGTTTCTCGAAGACGAATGAACTCACGAATATCCATGAAGCCATTCAAAATTATCCAATAGACTCCAAATGGTGTACGATCTCACATCGCATCCGTCCCGGACAGCTAAAATGACTTCTTTCATGAAAGAATACAAGTATGAAATTCTACTGGTGTCATCGAATTCAGAGTCCTCAGCCATTCCATTCTCTAATATATGGACAGGTGGATTGTCAAAGGCGTCTCTTATTTGTCTTAGAACTGCGCCAATGCCTTCCGGGACAATCTTAAAATGAAAAGTGACATAATGTTCGAATGAAATTGTTTTTACAGAGCAAGTTTTGGATTTTTAAGAATATTATCATTCGTTAACTGAGTACAAGTAAATAATGGAGTTTTCTAAATTCATCACTTACTGAAAATCCGGTGGTAGTAAATCGCCAGTCAGGATGATCACTTTTGATCAGACCAGAATCATCGTACCATTTTCCTCTGATTTTTGGCGTTGGCTCCACCATATAAGATACATAATGATTCAAACCCAGATAATCAGCAGATCCTCTTAGTTACAATGATAAATATGATTAATACATTCGTTCGAAAATTTATAATTGTAATGATAAATAGTAATTGTGTTGTGTTTTAACCATTTGGAAAAACAAAAGAATTATCTAATCGCACAGTAAAATTGAACATCTTGAGCAAAAATTATATACGTTCAATTGTTCACGGAAAACTAAATTACTTTTATTAAGTAATGAGCAAATTTTACTGAGTGGTGTGGTCATTTTCTCAGAACTTATCATTCATATCATTATGAAATGATCATTCTCAAAGGAATGATAATTTCAACCAAACATTTCTGTCCATACCATTATCAAATTGAACAAAATTCTTGAAAATAAATTTGAAATTTGAAGTTTTTCTTGTTGAAAAGGGGGCTTGTTAAAGGCACTTTTCTTATTATTTCGATTTTTTCAATGAGGAACAGAACTCTAACAGTGAAATCGTGACTAATATTCTTATGAGGTCTTGTAAAAGCAGCAAGTCCAGTATATTGAGCGCTACTGAAACTAAGCACTCCTCTATTCACATACACGAAGAAAAACATGATTCTGCCAATGACTAATTCTTTTCCTCATCCCCTACTCGAAAGTACGATCTCGAGAACCAGTGAAGATATCGGCACTTCCTTGGATTTCTCGGGAAATTTTAGTATCCCTTAGAAACCCCTCGTGCCGTCAAAAGTGCGAAAAATGGATTTTTGGTGTTGCTAGAGCGAAAAAAGGGCAAAAACAGTACTTTTTGGGTCACCTTCGCTGACCCTCTTCCAGTTTTTTGCACATTTCTCGAGACCTAGTTAAGATATCGGGCCGAAGTCAACTCCATTGGATTCCTCAGGAAATTTTGCATCAGATAGATACTCTTCATGCCACTAGAAGTGGATTTTCCATCGGAAAAATAGTGGGAAAACCTATTGTTTTGATGATCTCGGCAACCTCAGTTTTTTGGCGATAACTCGAGAATGAAAAGAGATATCCACCCGGGCTGAATTCCATTGGATTCCTGAGGAAATTTCCCATCGATTTGTATACGCTAGATGTGGATAAAGTCAATTTGAAAGGGAATTTTGAGGAGGAAACTTTCACTTACCGCGCGTTTGCGGCATATACTCCTTTCCTTTCGGCTTTGGCAGGTCAAGATTTGGATTTTTGACCATACCTCGAGAACCAGTGAAGATATCGGCACGAGGCCAACTCCCTTGGATTTCTCGGGAAATTTTACTATCCCTTAGAAACCCCTCGTGCCGTCAAAAGTGCGAAAAATGGACTTTTGGCGTTGCTAGAGCGAAAAAAGGCCAAAAATGGTACTTTTTGGGTCACCTTGGCTGACCCTTTTTCAGTTTTTTGCAGATTTCTCGAGAACTAGTTACGATATCGGGACAAGGTCAACTCCATTGGATTCCTCAGGAAATTTTACATCGAAATACATACTCCTCATACCACTAAAAGTGGATTTTCCGATGGAAAATCCACTTACTCAGTGTACATACTTAATCCCTAGAAATACATCTTAATGGTTCTTTTTTCATGTCACATAATGAAAAGTTTTAAAAATCATGGAAATTTGACATTCGATTTTCCAAGTCATTACAATAACTAAAAATAGATCAGAAAGTTGAAAGTGAAATCCAACAAAATAAAATTTTTTGACCGAGGGAAAGGCACAACTGTACCTTACATTCTACAATATTCGGTATTGACTTCTAACTTACTTGATGTAATTAACCCATTCAGTTGATAACTCTGGTAATCTTGAATGTGCCAATCCTTCAGCTTTACTATTTTCCGCAATCCTAAGTTTCATCACTGCTGGATAGTCGCCTTCCCTTGAGAATATCGGATGCATAATCCATCCAACGTCGAAGTCAAAACCAATTTTTGCACTCTCTGAATCATCTGGAGATATTGGGATGTGATTCACCCCACTCATGATCAATCCAACTTGACCGCCTTGGGTTGGTCTAAACTCTTCGTTATAAATGTGATATGCGCGTGCATGCGCCTTTAGGAGATTATGAACGCAGGAGTACCGAGCTGAATATGCTGCACAACACAAAGTTTGGAGGGTTCTAAGTCACTCGTAAGAACTTCACTTTACCGATCTAATTTTTTTCCTCGAGTAAAGAATGATTTTTCATTATATCAAATATGTTTCTTGCGATCACTATGTGTAAATTGATTTCAATTTCGTTTTAAATGGAAAACAAATTTAAATTTAAATTGTATTTTATGAATTTTAAGTTTTAGTCTCACATGAAAATAACAATTACAAAATATTTTGAGAATTCAGGCAACGATTTTTAAAAATAATCCTTTCACTGAGAAACAATATACTTGAATAACTTATAATGTATATTCTATGATTGAATGGGGATAAGTATTTCAATTCGAGGATAATTTTTCGTATTAGAATGAATTATCCTAGTCAAATTGGAGATTTGAACTGTTTGTAAAATTAGCGGAATAGTATATTTCGGTACGATTGCGGGAAAGTGCTTTTGGGCTCATGGGAGGTTTATAGCATGAACCGAAGGCGAGTAATATAATCCCACGGGTCTAAAATAGTATATTATTCCCCCAGGGAGTGAAAAGTGCGATCTAACCGAGTGAAGCAAGTGAATAAAATATCTTGTGCCGCATGGAAGTAAAGTATTTTCAGACTCATATGATTATAATAAACTCAATTTCATCAGAAAATACTTTACTCCCTAGAGGCACAATTAGTACATTTCTCACCTAGGGAGGAAAAGTAGACAAGTGGTCCCCACGTGCAAAATTACGAGCCGAGCCGCAGGCGTGGGTTGTAAGCACGTGAGGAATGCTTATCTGATTTTCCTTCCGAGGGTTGAATACAATTTCTCTGCCGAAATGGACGAAAGTGAGCGTTTTCAACCGAGCGAAGCGAGTTTAGAATGCTCACTTTCAGTCTATGTGGGCCAAAATATACTATTTCTCACCTAGGGAGGAAATGTACACAACTCATCCTCACGCGCAAAATTGCGACCGGAGCCGAAGGCGAGGGCTGTAAGTACGTGGGGAATACTGGTCTAATTCTCCTCCCGACGGTTGAATACAATTTTTCTGCCTAGGTGGCCGAAAGCGAGCGTTTTCACTCCCGCTCCGCTCGGTTAAAAACGCTCGCTTTCGGTCCATGTTGGCAGAAAACACTATGCCCGCGAGTATCGAACTCTATTTTTTGACACAATGCGTGCGAAGCGGGGGTCGTGCACGCGAAGCGGGCTTAAAAACTCATTTTACACACAGTGTGTCAAAATAGTATATTATGCAACCTATGAGTTTTCAATTTTATCTCCCGTCGGCGCATGCTACAGCCCTCCCATGAGCAAGAATAGGATATTTCGTAACAAGTGAAAAAAAATGGTTTTTGGCGAGTGGGAGGTTTATATCACGAGCCGAAGGCGTGTGACATAATCCCACGAGTCAAAAACCACTTTTTTCACGAGTTACGAACAATATTTTTCATCTCAATGTGTCGAAAAACCATTTTTTTTCACTTGTTACGAAATATACTATTTCGTCCCTGGCCCCCGAAAATCCGCGATTCTAACCTCACTCCGTTCGGTTAGATCGCGGTTTTCGGGGCCAGAGCCGAAAAATATTATACGTCACTCGCGATAAAAGTATTATCTGACTCAATACTCTGATAATACTAATAATAGTATTATCTGTATAATACTTTCATCGCCTGGTGACATAATGTACTATTTCATCACGCTGTGTCGGAAAAGTAACTTTTCAGTCACTCTCCGCTTCGCGTCGAGCGAAGTGAGGCTAGAATCGCGGGATTCTGGGCGCGGCGAAATTTAGAAATTGTCTTGAATTGAATTCAAAATTCCAACATTAAAAATTAAAAAGACATCAAGTGTTAATACACTCTACTCCCATTTCTAACTGTTTACCTGTATCTGGTTCAGTTTCATTAGTAAAGAATATGTACATGCAGTAGACATCCAGCTCATTGATAGTAGACCAGAATTTAACTTTGGATCCAAGTTCTGCGAACAGAACTCTAGCATAATCAGCAAAATATTCAACCATCGACTCATTAGTCCATCCCCCCGTTTTGTCAATCAAGGATTGTACGTCGTCGAAATGGAGCATTGTTACATACGGTACAATGCCATTTTTCAGCAATTCATCGATCAGATTTTTGTAGAATTGCATTCCATCTTGACTAATTATATTTGGCGTTCCACTCGGCAACACTCGTGACCAACTTATGGAAAATCGATAGTGATTCAACTGTGCGAAAAATGATTAATCTCGTATGATAGATTTGTAAGAACTGCCGCTGACAAATTCTTCAGTAACAATTACCAAAAATAATGAATGAATAATAATTAATGATTCTTGGCTATAATTACACTTGGCGTTCTCCCCAACCACTCTCATCAACAATTTATGGAGAATTGGCAATGATTTAACGGTGCAAAAAATTATTCTCGTATGATAGTTTTTCAGGAACTCTCGCAGAATAATTTTTTCATTAGAAATTACTTAACCGATTGGCTATCGAGTTGCATTTTGGCCGATCGAGAAAAATTACTGAACTCGTGGGTAAAATTTTGCGCATGTGTAGATGAGATTTATTGAGCAGCCAAAAACAATACGATCAGGTATGGAAAAATCTAAAACGAAATTCTAGTTATTTCTACTGTAATTATCTCAAAAACTTGTGCTCAATTTTTTTTCGATTTCTATGGATTATTATATAGGAAAAATACATTTTCCAAGTTCTTTCCGCTGGACTCAGTTTTGTATTCATTAGAGAATCCGAGTAAAAAAAGTTCGAAAATCAATGCCCAAACAATTCCTAAAAAGTTGAGGAAAAATTTTTACCAAAAATAGATAATCTATGAAATTTTTTCTATGGAAAATATATTACAATCAGAGCAAGGAAGAAATCGAAATTTTGGTAAAAGTATAGTATCGCTCTCCACAAATATGAATCTATTTAAATCACGTCAGAACATTATCAAAATATTAGTATCGGTCAATGTTATAAATATAAATATAAATAAATTAGAATTATATCATGAAGATAATGGTATAAATATGAGTATATTCAGACAGTGTGAGAATATTATCAAATTATTAGTGTCGGAAAATGGTATAAATATAATAAGGTTGGGTGTTTACATTAAACACAAACAGATATCGGACAAAGGAAAATCAAAACACAGAGTATCAGACGTGTTTACCTTAGTATACGGTCACTATCACCCGAATTTCGATTGTTTGGGGCTCAGTTTTAGTGTGGAATGAGTGATGGATGGTTGAGGTTCGGGAGATCTGTGCTTTTTGCGACGACTATTGAACATAAAATTCAATTCCTGATTTTTTGCAACGTTTATGTCCAAGTGCTCATAGTGAAAAAAAATCCCAGTGCCACTCCCTCACCAGAATGAGACCTGTGATTTCTTGCTGGCGGTATAACCCACCCGTGAAACTTTTTGTCTTCATTTGAAATTTGATTTTCAATTTTTACCGACAGAAGAGTCCGAGGCGTTGGATGGATTGACTGTTTTGAGGATCCTAGTGATTCAAATTTATCATCATACTTGTGCTGTGCCTTGTTTGTGTCTGTGTCAACATGAGTTGTCTTTGGGACCAGCCATCACCACGTCCACGCCGTTGGTCCCAGGTCCCGCAACGAGTGGTGAGGTAAGAGATGTTCTAGAATCCGTAACTCCTAAACTATTGGTTTCCGACACTTAATATTTTGTGAACTTACTCGTCCCCACACGTACTACACTTCCTCGAAATTAGAAAAAGGCCGGAGGAGGGGGAGTGTTACTATACTTTTACTAAAATTTTCAATAGAATTTCAATTTCAATAGAAATTCTATGGAATTCCCGCAGAATTTTGATCATGAGTGAATACCAATCTTTCGGATAATTCTATAAAAATACTCACACCCATATTCTTTAGTATCTGCACATCTTCTTTATATTTGTGATAAAAATCAGCTGCTACATCCCCATTGTCTCCTCCATTGTAATGGGCTGGATTGGTATGGGTTCGCCGGTCCCATATGCTTTCAGATTTATCACTGACATTCCATGCCCCTTCAATTTGGTAAGCAGACGTTGCTGCGCCAATCGAAAGACCGTTCGGAATAATTAGATAACGCTCATCCTCGGCAAATATTTCTCTGAAATCGAGGAATTAATGCGAGTGAATGAAAGACTCCGACAAAAATAAATATTTACTATTTAATATATACAATAGTATATCAATATTGATTATAATAAATAAAATCAGTTAAGTAGAGTATTTTTGTATTTATACAAATAAATACAAGCGCATGTGATGATAATGAATTCTAATCGCACTCTAAACGAATATAAGTTATCTTCTGCTGAACATAATTTATGAATACCAAGTCGAACACGCAAAGCAAATTATCAAGTTAGGAAAATACATGACAGAATTGATAATATATTGCATTCCCAATTTGAAAATACGCATGAGCTGTGATTTATTTTGAGGAAGGAATCACAAAAATAAAATAGGTATTTTAATTTAGATAAATAATACCATAAATTGAGCATATGACGCGGAAATGGTAATTTGGTGATATTTTCTTGAAATTGGAATCGTAATATTCCCAATTTGGTTTAATTTACCCAAAATTGGGCATACGAAATCCGTAATATCTTCTATCACCAAATTGGTAGTATTTTTTTTCAATTTCGATATTTGTTTGCATAAAATATTTGAGAAGTCGTAAAAAACAAATTCTTAAACGAAATATACATTACGATTTTTCTGCGTACGGTCTGATGATAAATGCCAAAGGACAATGAAAGGCGAATCTATGGGAATAATAGGGGACGGATTTCTAATTTAAAATAACAAAAGTTTTTTTATCAAATTACGTTGATGACATGATTGAGCTCGATAATTAATACAGATTTAGCATACACATGAAATATTAACTAATTGGGGAGTTTTTGAAATCTAGTGCTTCTTGTGGGATTGCCAGGACTTATAATTCCAAGGAATAATCGAATAATCGAGTCATAATTAAGCTGTTATAGATTACCTCGATAAATACAAAACTTGAACTGCTACAATCAAGGCCCTCATGTCACTTGTGATTCTTTAATCAATTTCAACGTTTGAACACATTCGATACCGAGTCCACAAATTGAATGGCAAAAATATTTTTATCCTCAACTCGACAAAGATTAAAAATATCAGTCGTTATCAGCATTTTACTTTACAAAAAATAAATACGAAATTATCGAATATTAGCAGTACATCAAGAGAATTTTTTTTTCGAGTAGTAACGAGCGAATATAATGAGTATTCCATTTTATTCGTACTTTTTAATATACAGAAATTGATAGTATTATTCGTAATTATTAATATATTATCATAATTAATTATCGTAACCATTTGAATGAAAATAAGGAGATTAAAAAATTGACGAGAGTATAATTTAGTAATAGCGTAATTTAAATTTAATAAGGACAGAAAAAACTCATGAATCTAAGGGAACGAAAAGTAACAATTTACAACAAACAATGTTTGTTATTAATAATTAGATGGTCCACTGTTAAACATAAATTAGAAATTAACTTTATTTTACAAGTATGAACTTATATACAATTTCGACTTTACATTGCCGACGTAATTGGAATAAATTGAGATGGAGGACAAATGAGGAGGAAAATTAAGAAGTTATTGGTTCGGTATTGTAGATGGGATTGAAGGGTTGGAAGAAATGAATAGTCGAAGAAAGGGAGTGAATAGATGATCTTGCGTGCCAAGTAAAGCAATGAAACAATACGTGATCATATTAAAAACCGTGTAAGACCTGTGGATTTCAGAAGTAACAGAATAAAGAAATTTTTAGCAATGCTCAAGATTTCAAAAAGGAGGAAAATTAAAAATGCGGTGTGAATAAAATGAAAATTAATGAATTTCGAATTTAAAGTAAGAGCGAGGGAACAAAATAGACGGTGCTTAATGGTCAATATCTCCGGACTAAATAACGGGATTTAGATGAGTCAGGCCCCATTTTCAAGCGTGCAAAAGTAGCTTAAAAATAAGCAAAATATCGAGAAATTCTACTCTGCCATTATCGAGTTATTCGCAACAGAAGACGGTCCGACCACCCTCTCCCTAAACATGAAAATCTACCGTTTTTTACTGCCAATTTCTGAGGATTTCAACAAATGCGATTCTCCGATAGAATTAAAATAGATCATACGAAGGCCGGCCGTAATGGTTAGGCGGGCGAGGTGTTGCTCCGGCGGACATCCAAGCTAAGCAGCGTTGAGCTGGGTTAGTACTTGGATGGGTGACCGCTTAG
>JAPYZN010001072.1:0-19461 GCA_030522865.1 Psyttalia lounsburyi
TGTTAGGAATGCGTTGGTGGCAGAGGTCAAGAATATGATCTAGCTTATCAAGAGCGAAAGTGGTAGTCAGTTTCTTGAATCTGTCTGTGATGGGTTCTATTTGGGTGCGTTCGTAGAGTAGGGTATTTGAGGGATTATAGAGGGGAGTGTCAGGATGTCGCAGTTTTGTCATGTTACGTAAGGTTGTTCTCTCGGCTACGTCGATGACTTTTTTAGTTCCTGGCCTTGTGTAGAGGAGGAGGGGATGAGCGTAATCCAGTATAGGGCGACAAATGGCTTCGTAAATGTCTACTATATGTCGAATATTTAGCCCTTTGTTTTTGTATGTGATCTGCCTTCTATTTAGAGGAATTCAATCAATTCTAGGCAACAGTTGCTCTGCTACAATCATTAATCCAGGCTAATTGTCGTTACGCAAGATTGTCTATCAGAAATTTTATTCTCTTTCGTCTTTTCTCAATTGTATACACTACATTATGTAACAGAATATATCTCCTCATATTTATAAACGTATTTTCGCTCTGTTCGCTTCAATATCATCTAAAAATATTCGACTTAGTTTGTATGTACATTCATTAGGCAATTTACTCTTAACGAGTCAAGCTTCGAATTAATTAGAAGAAATTAATACGTAAAAAATGTGTCAGAGTGTGCGCAAATAATTGGCAGCATTTCATGAATGATTTTGAAGTTTATATGTCACTAGGTGGAACATGACGAGTCAATGCCAATGAAAATTCTCATTCGTTTTGATCTCGTCGAGTTTTACCTTCTTTAAGACCAAAACGAAACTGGAAACATTGAAATCATAATATCAATAACCGTAACCTCTACTCTTCAACAACACGTATGAGAAGATTCAATGGAAAAAACTAGCGTCTTCTCTGAGAAATTCTATTGAACAATTCTATTTCCTTTTTATGTAATTTCTACAAAAGATTATGCCATTTTATCCTACAAATTTGCTAACTTTCCTGTCCCTTTTATTCCTCTTTCCCCACTGAAACTCAGACAATTGACATTCAGAAATGAATATCTGCAGACATTTTTCTGAGACCAAAAGCCTATTCATAAAAAAACGCCTGGTAAAGTCGGGTAATTTCCACTAGAGCTGACACAAAAAAAAAACTAGAATTATCCACGAGAATTCTCTTAGGATATTATCGAGAAAGTGCCAGATTTTTCCTCAGGAATCCCTCACACTTGGGCTCATTAAAATTGAAGCTAGTCTATGACAACTGGAATCTTTTATACGTCTGCATTACAATTACGATAATCCTCAGTAACGTCTAAATCACCATTGCCCCGAGAAAAATATTCTGAAAGATGGCAGCTCTCGCCTCAGAAGAACCTGCTGAAGAATCCCTTCTTCTGCTCATCCTGCTTGATGGCTTTCATGAAGATGGCGTCGATGTCCTTGAACACTTGTTCACTGGACTTGGCAGCATTGACGTAATTGTGAACCCCCTGAATGGCGTAATAATCGACAAGAGGCTGTGTCTGATTGTGATAAGTGGCAAGACGTTTTTTCAAGGCAACTGCATTGTCATCAGACCTCCTGGTGAGTGGTTCACCAGTGATGTCGTCTTTCATGGGGACCTTCGGCGGGGCGAACTCCTCGTGGTAAGATCTACCACTGGGCAAGTGAATCAGACGTCCAGTGATTCTCTTCACCAGCAATTTGTCGTCAATTCCAAACTCAATTACTGCATCCAGCTTTTGTTTTCTCTTGGCCAGGAGGCCGTCGAGTTTCTCGGCCTGGGGAACACTCCTGGGGAAACCGTCGAGCAAGAAGCCTCTCTTACACTCGGCCTTGTCCAAGTTCTTGTCAATCATCTCGACGACCAGGTCGTCACTCACCAGCTGGCCCTGGTCCATGATTTTTTTCAGCTCAGTACCCAACTTGGAACCACCCTCGACCTCTGCACGGAGCATGTCCCCGGTGGACAAGTGGCAGACGCAGTATCTTTCCTTCAGCAATGGGGCCTGTGAAGAACGTGGGTTTCATGGTTAATGGCACTAGCATGAGTAACGGACAGTTCGACATTGATATCAATTTTTTTTCCTCCAGTTTTCATTGGATTTTGACGTTTGATGGAGTGGGCTAGACCGACCAATGGATTGATGACTCAGATAACCGCTCACTAGATGGACATTTGTGTTTCAGAAATTGTAATCAAAGCTCAATGAGATAAAACTGTCACTAGCGGTTTATCAATAACAATTGTCCTTGAACAGGTCGGTTTTGAGTCCAAAATAAATTAAAATGTAACTCCAATTAAAATTCTCTCGTCAACAGTTGATGGAACGAGTATTGAGGAAGGTGAAGACTGACCGAGATAAAAAAAGGTTTCGATAAGTTCAAGGGTCAAAGGTGTACCTGTGTTCCCTTTCCACTCCCCGGTGGGCCAAGTAGGACAGCATTGATGCCCCGGGACGGTTTTTCCAGCTTCTCCTTGAGGACTGGCTCAGCTGCAGGTGACATTATCACTCCTCTCCTCGAGTAAGCAAGGGGAAATAATTTATTCTGATTGCTAACACCGGCGACGTTGGATTCCCTCGTGAAAGGTGCTCTCCACGGAGTGATGTGAGCTGGTGATTTCACTGCGCGTGCGCGATGACACTTGGAGACTATGGAGAACGACCGCTGGAGAGCCACTGAGACCTGTCGTCATTGGTTGGAATGTAACGAGGTAAAATGACGGTAATTTATGTGACTGGATTGTTGATAAGGATCCAGGATAAAAATCCTATTTCGCATATATATTATATATTAAACTGACCACGATAAAAGAACAAAAAATTCTTAAATAACTCAGAATTTTTTGTTGCTATTTTTTCTTCTGGGTCTTTGGGCAAAGCTTAAAATCGAGTTCAATACTTGAAGGGCAAATCCATTAATAATTAAACATTATAAAACCAATTCTCATTTCTCCTTGAAGCTAATAACTAGTAATCTGACCTACTGTAACTATATTTTCATAAAAAAAACCCAGAAAAAAGTAATAATTTAAGACTCTACGTCAATCCTTTGCTGACTCCAGTTTCTTAGGATTTTTTTGCTTCTCGAATTTTCTCACATAATTGCAGATACTGGGTTTGGTGAGGCCTTTGAGGTTACTAGGATCCAGTGCTTCAATAAGGTTTCCTGATGTTGTGATGCAGTTGTTGTTATTTATTAAAATAATGAACATCTTGGCAAACATTATGTCCACAATTTGTTGACACATTGTCGATGTCATCTTCGATGATATGGGGCAATGGTAGAAATTGTTTTCTGGGATTCACTAGGATTTAACAAATTATTTTTAATACAATATGTAAACATTATAGAATCACCTTTAACTATAATTGTTTATAACTATGAGGTATTGAATCCCCACTTCGTCCAGCCTCGGCGATGATATAACCGTCATATGACGAGCCAAATGACTCTGCCAACTCTCGAATACGATTGGTGGTGGTGCTGGCAGTGTTCCTCAACTACTCGTCCATGAGAATTCCACCCCAACAATCGACCATTCGGTTTGAAACTCGCCTGCAAGTCAATTGTGTTTGGGTCGAAAAAAAAGAGGGTGTGTTGAATGCCCAACGTACAATACCAGATGACGCGTATTTGATTGACAAGTTTTATTCAATAAAAAATTATCATTCCAGTCTCGTTTTCTGAGCTAAACCCGGGGATAATCGATAAAGTGTAACGAGAAAATATAAAAAATGTATGGGCGTGAGACGTTAGTGAACAGAGGAGGCAGTTGAATCACACGAAACAAACAAGCACTCATTGTTTTATTAATTGAACAACTTTTGGTCCATTTGGGGTAATTGAGAGGCGTCAATATGTCGTACAGCAGTGCCAGTGTGGAGAATTTGACGGCAGAAGCCCAGGTAAAATTATCATTACATGAATCATTGTTTTTTTTATGATTTGTTATCAGGCCTTCAAGTGAGTCATTCATCTCATCTTCGAGGAATAGAATAAAAAATGTGGGCGATATATTAAATCACTTACACTCTCACGAGTTTTATTGATAATTTCATGAATTTAGAATTGAAATATTGAGGAGATAAATCGTTTGGCTTCTTGTGTTGTCATTCAGGAGTACGAAATGCCAAATTTGGAGTAGACAAAGATAATAATTTTGGAGATGTAAAGTAATTGAATAAATCCTAGTCGTTAATTCTGGCCAAAGAATATCCTGGCCCCGACCACTTTCCCAGAATTTTACAAAAATCATGAGGAGTGAGGGGAGATCTTGATTGCCTCGTTACATTTTCAATTAAATTCTTCCCCACGTGAAGGTAATTTCTCCCTAACCTTCATTAAAGGCTTTCAATTAACAAATCCTCCAATTTCTGCCATAAATTTCAAGAACGGAGGAAGCGATAGCAACATGTGCCTGGAGCTAGCCCTCGAGGGTGAGCGTCTGTGCAAAGCGGGCGACTGTAGATCGGGCGTCGCCTTCTTCCAAGCGGCGATCCAAGCCGGCACCGACGACCTCCGCACCCTGAGTGCAATATACAGTCAGCTGGGTAACGCCTACTTCTACCTGGGTGACTACGTGCGAGCGATGCAGTACCACAAGCACGACCTGACCCTGGCGCGCTCAATGGGGGACAAACTGGGCGAGGCAAAGTCCAGTGGCAACCTGGGGAACACTCTGAAGGTGATGGGTAAATTCGACGAGGCGATGATCTGCTGCAAGCGTCACCTGGAGATCTCCCGAGAGATCGGGGACAAGTTGAGCGAGGGGAGGGCCCTCTACAACCTCGGGAACGTCTACCACGCGAAGGGAAAACAGGGAGGCCGGGGGCCCCACGACCCGGGAAAATTCTCCGAGGACATTAGGCAGTGCCTCCAGCAGGCGGTGGGCTACTACGAGGAGAACCTGGCGTTAATGAAGGAGCTGGGGGACTCGGCGGCCCAGGGGAGGGCCTGCGGAAACCTGGGGAACACTTTCTATCTTCTCGGGGAGTTCCAGAAGGCCATTTTCTATCACAATGAACGGTTTGTCTGTTATAAAATAATTATTTCAATTTTCCTTGCGATTTTCGTAGGATCTGGACGTTCTGTCTAATTCTAAGACGCCAGGAAAAATTGCAAGCCTTCTTTTTCAATGAAAATTCACAATTTTCAATCGTCTCCCGATGACTGCAGGTTGAAAATCGCCAGAGAGTTCGGCGACAAAGCAGCGGAGAGACGAGCCAACAGTAATCTCGGCAATTCTCATATTTTTCTCGGCGAGTTTGAGAAGGCGGCGCAACATTACAAGAGAACTCTCATCCTCGCCCAGGAACTTGGGGATCGCGCGGTCGAGGCGCAAGCCTGCTACTCACTGGGAAATACCTATACACTTTTGAGGGACTACTCGTCGGCGATTGAGTACCATCTGCGTCACTTGGTCATTGCCCAGCAATTGATGGATCGTGTGGGCGAGGGTCGCGCCTGCTGGTCCCTCGGTAATGCCTATTCAGCGATGGGCAATCATGAGAAGGCACTCCATTTTGCCACACTCCATCTCAACATCTCGAAGGAACTCGGGGACCCAATGGGACAGGCCACGGCGCAGATTAACGTTGCTGATCTCCAGAAGATTCTGGGAATGGAGAACAATGAGAAGGAGAACGACAAGGGAAATAATAATCCCAATTCGGGGAATAGTGTCGCTGCCTCGTCGCCTGGGAGGTATCGACTCCGACGACAGAGTATGGATAATTTGGACCTTATCAAGGTATTTACCAGTGGAGTTTTAATACTTTTTTTTTATCTGTCTGATGAAATTCATTGATTAACTGTTGGTGAACTTCTCCAGTTGGAGTAAGAATTTTTTGCGTTGGAAATTAATTGCTATTGCATTATCTGGAACAGTTGACTCCGGATGGAAAGCAAAAGGACATTGAGCAGCCCCCGGCACGGGCTGGAATCGCTCCCCAGCCCTCGCAGGAAGAGGAGGAGGAGGATTTCTTCGAGCTCTTGACCAGGTTCCAGTCGGGGAGAATGGATGATCAACGGTGTGTCCTCAAGACTACCAAGAAGATGAGGACAAAGGCGCCACCGCCGGAGAAAGAAAAGTGAGCGATCTAAATATACTAAATATTAAATTACAAATAAAAAATGTTAATTTAGCCATGTTATCAAATCCATGAAATTGACGCGAAAAATTGTCTCGCAGAGACGGTGAAGACCTGCTGGAGCTGATCGCCGGAATGCAGAGCAAACGAATGGACGAGCAGAGGGTGACCCTCCCCTACCTCCCGGGTCTGAATACAAATCCAAAGACCCAAGCAGCCATGAAGACCCCAGTTCGAAATCCTCAGGACGCTGATGATTCATTCATCGATATGCTCCTCCGGTGCCAGAGCTCGCGGCTGGAGGACCAGAGGAGCCCATTGCCAGCTGCATCAACTGTTCAGGACACTGAGGAGGAGCAGAACCAAAGATCTAATGGCACCACTCGACCAGGCACAACTGTCCCTGAGGAGGACCTCTTCGCTCTCATCCAGCGGCTACAGGCTGGTCGCATGGAGGACCAGAGGGCCTCTGGGCCCAGCAAAAATCACTAAATTGGGCGGCAATAATTTTTTTTGAGAGGAGAAACCAATTCTGTCGAACAATTATACGATTTGGAAGAGATCTAGAGGAATTGGATTTTTTTTTTGCACCTCAGTACAATCAGGGAAACGACCGAGGGATATCCAAATTTGTAGAGAAATTTAGAAAGGACAATTTTTTTTATTGTCGCCAATTAAATTCATGCAGATCTCTTCGATAAAACCTGCAATTTCTTGGCAGAATTAGTTATTTAACTCAGCGTGTCTCATTTATTTATGAAGTAGGTTCTTAATCTAACAGTGCCAATTTTATTTTCGTTAAGAATGAACGATTGTAGCCCTCAGGGGAAATAGATTGACAAATAGGAGGGCATGTATGAATAAATTTAATAGAAAAAGCGGTTTTTCTATAAAAAAAAACGGTCTCGCTGAATTTCTAAGAAAATTTGACAACAGATTTGTCATAAAAATCAACTGATCGTAATACTTTTTGAGTTCCGTAATGACGAAAAATCGAATGAAAAAACTATGGGGAGGACTTGAAAATTATTTGTGGAATTTAAATAGAAAATAATGTCAAATTTTTCTATTAATTTTCCGCTCACGTGCAAATATTTTATTCTTTCGTGCAACTGCCAACAACTTCAGATGAATTTTCAAAATGAAAGTTAATGCATTACAACATTCAATAGAAAACAACAGTTCCTTCTGTGCAGTTCTACCTAATTATGTTGTTCTCATTAGAATATAAATAATCAGTAGGAGAAAAATCAAGCCATTATTCGTCAGATTAATTTGAGTGAGTATTTTATAATTCACAATTTCGTCAGTGAAATTACAAAAGCAGTATTCAGAAAGACACGAGAACTGATTAGACTTATTTCCACTCCTTCCTAGGGTGCATGATTTTCCAATGGATGCGAGAGGGCGAAATGTATTTCCATTGAGTGGCCAATAAATAAAAACAAATAGAGAATAGGTCGACAATGGGAAGCCAACAATTCCATCCATTTCTGTCTCAAATGTTGCAGAGATTGAAGTAAATACTGAGACCAGAGGTATATTAATCTTGCCACAAGAAATTATGAAAATATTGGAAAGAATATTAATAGATTCTTATTGTTAGAGAAAATTTACATATTTATTAATGAAATTGTCGATACTCTACTGTTGTAATCGCCTATATTTCCTCTGACGTTCGAAATATGTTCTCCTTACCAAATGAATTATCCACCGGATGCAATGAAATGTTTTATTCAATCGAGAGTGGACTGTTTTATTTTTCTTGATAAGCAGAATTACTCAAGAGGAAAATAAATTCGGGGAATTAACGCCGGTAATTTAATTAGTTTTCCGACGATTCTATTGAAACATTGCCCCGGCGAATAATGTTCAACAGAAAATATTGTAAAGATAAACTAATTAAATTTCCAATTAAAATTTAATGATATTTCGCTACGAAATTGTCTCGTGCGATCTGTCAATTTTACTTATTAAAACTCCTACAGATGATTATTTACTAGAAATTATGTATTTTCGCATAAATTTAGATAATATTTTTTTAGAAAAATTTACATAACTACTGAAACAGTATCAATCATTTATAATTATTTTATATTATTGAGTTGATGGTCTGTCAAGCGACCTATTTCCTAGAATGAAAAAGAAATATACTTTTTTCTTAAAACACGTGTCATTTTGCTTTTAACATTAAACAAATGAATGAATGCTCTCAGCGATGAGTGAAAATCAGCTGAGAGATGGAGAAAAAATTCTCGATTCCTTGGAACGTGTGGACTGATGTGTCTGGCGTTGACGTGCGGGGTAAATCCCTGGAATATTTTGGTTTCTAATTTACATTGAACTGAATTAATCCGTTTTTAATGGGCCACCTCGTGTAGACGATAAACCCCCTGAGCCTATACGCCTGCCAATTTCGTTGGAAGCTCGTGAGTGGAAACGATTTCATGAAATTGAAAATGTCGAGCCTGTTCTCCAGGACTCAACAGCGACTGCAGATTTATTCAGGAGTAATCAACATTTGTTGCAGAGCGAGGTAGATTACGAGAAGATTTTCTGGCCTCAGGAAATTTGTTTTATTAGAAAAAAATCGGGCAAATGAAAAGACGGTAGTGAATTAATTTATTCTTCATGAGTAGTTTTGATTTCTTCAAGTTCATCAGGTGGTTCTGCTCGACACTGAAGATATTGAATTACTGTCACGAGGTGGGAGGCAAAAAGTGGCAGGGATGGCATCACATCTACTCCCCAAATAAATCTAGAAGACAATCTGAACATAATCCTCAACTGAATCCCAGTGGTACGTGACCAAGACGCGCATAAAATAAATTATCCGAAAAAACTAGCGAATTCTCTAGAAAACTTCATTTGAATTCCCCTTGAAAACAAAAAAAAAATAATTAAACAAACTTCAGGCGAAGAAATTGAATTCTATTAAATTTTGTACAATTTATTCTATTTAAATTCTAAATATGTTGAGTAATTTGTATGAAAAATCCAATAAATTTTCCAGTAAGCCTGAAATTTCTAGTGATTTTTTTTATCAAAAAGAAATGAGAAAATGCAGACCTAAAGATTCTACTGTTGTCGAATAGGTCAGTACCGGGTAAGGCTATTCTTCATGGGATTCTGGAGATGTTTCCCCGTAGACGATACAATACCCTTGGGCGACGACGGGACACCCCTGCTTCCGCGTACGCAAAATACGAATGAATTATGGCCCATGATTCTGGCGAAAGCAGTCTGGGAGATCGCTTCCCTCAGTGCAATCAACGATCGTGAAATTGTTGATTTCAATCCTCTCTTATGTTTCACAGGTCAGATTTTCTATTCTGGCCTCCATATTGGGAGTTGATGAACTCCATAAATTCATTCTTAAAGTGATAATCGATCAGGTAATCCCGCAGGAGAAAATAGTCGAATTCAGTCCCCAAAGACTCCAGTGAAGTAGAATTGACCATCTGATCACCTTTTCCGTCTCAAATTAAGTTCAGAAAATTTCTGAACATCTCCAGGGACCCCTGGATCCCAAAAATGCCAGAAAAAATCAATTTTTCAATTGCGATAAACTTGAGAATATATATTTGCTGGTTTGAGTCTCAATTTAATTTTTTTTTATTCGTAGGATGGACCTGGTGGTCTCAGGATGTAGCTTCCTTATCCCCGAGGGACCGCTGGCAATTCCTGATGAGATATACTCGGAATTACAGTGACTCCCGATCAACCTCCGGCTCGCTCGAGGAGACCCAGAAGACTAGTCAATCAAAAGTGTCTGCAGACAAGAAAAAACCCAAAAGAAACGGGAAAAAGGGGAGATCAAGTAAGACCTCTACCCAGGAAGACAACAAAAGGGAGAGTCGAGGACCTGAAACCAAAGAGGATTTCCCTATTCTAACACTTTTATGTCTCAACGACAATGGAGACGGCCGAGAAGATCATGACGAAGTGCCTCAAATCCCTCCTGATTACCCAATATTCGTCGAAGCCACTTCTGAACTGCCGGACGATCCCACGCAGGTAGTTCAACTGCTTTTTTCTCCACACCCCAAGTTTCTGTGGAACTCTACAATTTTCTCGACCATCCCGTGTCGAAGAATTCGTTAAAAATCCCCCATTTCATCTAAACAATTCTATTACAAAAGACTATTTCTCCCTAAACTATGTTTTTAAACTTTAAATTGTTAGGAGACTCATGCTAAACGTGATTGGAAAAGAAAAAGTTACGAAACTGTATTTTATTATTAATTTGCGCAAATCGCTCGCGACAAAATTTAGCAAAAATCCTAGGGATTGTCAATTTATTTGTTAAAATAAGAACAAATTAGTGGGTAATACTGGGGATATTTTTTCGGGTGCTCACCTGCGAAGGGTCAATACCTCTAATATGTTTTCCCCTGGTTATCTCGTGAAGATTAAACCTCCACTTGAAAGCTGGAAGCTTCAGCGCTGGGTCCCCTGGGCAGTTCGTCACGGGATTATAGACCCCAAAGACCACTTTCTCCCCATCCGGCGCATCCTCACACTTCCCCCCGAATTATCTGATGCCGACCTGAAGTGGCTGGACTTGAACGAAATCATCGGCCAGCCCATGCACTTTCACTTTCTCTTCAAACGGGAGTATTTCAAGTGCTCGGAAGCCATCTCCAACATTCCCCATCCAGATCCAGCCCCTGAGAATGAGCTTAAACTGGAGAAGCCAGTGAAGCTTAGAAAATTGACTAAACAAAAAATTTCCCTGGAGAGTTTGCCCCAGAAATCCCACTATTTCCAGTCCCTCAAGCCGTCGAGGAACGAGCCCCTGTACCTCCTGGTGGACTCCACGGGGTCCAAATTCATTTTAATTAATTTCTGGGCGTACGGAGGGGGCTGGAGCTCCTTGATAATCGAGAAGTACTGCTGGTTTCAGGGGAATTTGGAGGCTGGAAGCCTGGTGAGAATGCTGACGAGAGGCTGCGCCTCTAGAGCGATTTGCTTGAGCCCTGGAAGACACTTGTTGAAGGTCTGCTGCCAGACGAGGGGATTCTACTATTTAACAATATCATCTGACACCATCTTCAGGTAATTACAAACCGTCAATTTTACTCGCTGACTGCTGTGACCTCGTTGGGGGGAAAAATTGTTTTAGAAGTGTAAAAGCCTCTTTCTAGGATCGGAGAGAGGAGAGAGATCCAAGACCTCATGACTTCTGAATCAGAGAGGACTAAAGCTCTCGCTAATGATGTGCGAGGAAAGTTGGCGACTGCTTTCCAGTCCCTGGGGTCACCGAATCATCAGAAAGACTTGAGAGATCTCTGGGAGAGCTACTTGCCGAGAGGAGACATTAAATTGTCGAAACGAGATCGGCTGAGACTTCATGAGACATTCAGAGCCGAAGCTCTTGATGTCATTGGGAAAAAATGCGCAGGGGATTTGCTTGTTCGAGTGAAACGTGCGTTGAGAATTTTTTTCATGATTGATACGGATGTGGAAAGACGGGGATCAGCTGTTGATGATGCTGATGGCTCTGAGGGATCGAGCCCAGGAGAATCCACGGCTTTCAATGAGGAGAGCAAGAGATTTCAGGCGATGAAGATCCAGTCGTTCTTTCGAATGCTGAGGGCTAAGAAATTTTTTGCCATTCGCATCGGTCGACATGGACGGGAGACGCTGAAGGAAACTCTTCAGGAGGTCCTGGAGGTCTTCGACGAGCAGACCACCTGCGATCTTCTCAGGAATTTTATCAATGGAATTCAGGACTTTTCCGGATTTTATGACTGCAGGTGGGAGAAAATTACGAAATTCTATTGCGAATCTGGGAAAAATCTTATCGGCTAATTCTAATTACTCCCACGTCGAACTGATCGAAGATTACAAAAAATTTAATGTAACATTTTGTTAAAAATCAATAGATTGTTCTGGTTCAGCAAATGAGAAAAACTACCTGATAATTTATTTATCCACAAAATCCCCACAGACTGAATTAAACAATACGACTAATTTCAAATAAATTGCCGTAAAACTAGCGATTTCCCAGAACTCCAAACCTTAACCAGAAGTTCAATTAAATCTCTCGAGGAGAGAATTAAAATCCTCAATGAATTTTTGGCGTATTCAGCTGTGATTTCGAGAAGGTTCTGCGGATTCAGAAGATGACGGGGAGAGCTGTAGTGTCCTCCCCCAGGTGGATTCCCCTGGTCCGCCAGAACCTGCTGGTGCGCGAGGCCGACGTGGTGTTTGCTGTGATGGATTTGTTCGTCGACCTGCCGGGCTACAGTCTGAGGTGCTTCGACAACGACAGCAAAAGGGAGATTCAGCGGACAATCAATAACGTCAGCTCATTCCACTACAAACCAAATGGAAGAGGGTTTACGCTGCTGGGGTACGGCAGGAGCAAAAGGTAATGACAAGAGCGTTGAACCCCTTATCTTCCATTTGAGCCTCCTCTCGAGTGGCCCAATCCCCCGACTCTTCCAGAGTCTAATTTATAAAAATAGTGTACGTGGCAAGCGTGAAAAAAAATGTCTAAAATTAAGCTCGTCATGTCACACTGTAAATAATGATCTTTTCTTTCTCCAGCAGAGCGACTGACGTCGAGTGGACCCTCCACATAACTACCATCAGAGGATCTCCCCAATTTCACTCTCTCTCGAGCAATCCTTTACCTCCAATAACCGAAGCAGCTGATCCCGCAATTTTTGAACTGTCAAAAGTCTATATTCCGAACTCCTGGAATTACGTCGTTAAAGCTGGCCTCAGGGTCTCCAACAGTTGCTCTGCATCTGTGAGACTGCGAGTCAGTTATCCCAGGGTAAGGATTCAGTTGAGAGTGGCGAGTGGAGCTTTAGGGATGTTGGGTGAAGCTGTTGGAGACTCGGTTGTCCTGCTGCCGGTGGTGAATCTCCCGGATTGCGAGGCGGAGTACTCCCTCGAGGCCTTCGTCTTGGGGGACTCCTGGCCGCTCACCGAGGACGACTGGAGCTGCGTCGAGAGGGTGAGGAGGGAGGTCGAGCTGATGTTGATGAGGAGACTCTCGAGTTCGACTGAAGACAATTTGGAGAAGGTGAAGGTGACTTCAGCGAAAGTTGGGGATGGCTCGTTGGAGGGTCCCTACTGGAGTCTTCAAGTTTTGTGTGATCCCGAGATCAATGTCGAGGTGGGTAATTCATTACTTCAATTGTTCCATGACAACTGGAGGCTTTCGCGCCTGAGACTGTCAACGGAACTTCGAAAAATGTCAGACGGAAATTTTTTGAAGTCCCTATTAATTTTTTTTTCTTTTGAGGGCGTCAGGGGGACATGGGTAAACCCCCGTTTTATTGGTCTCCAATTTTTTTAGCTTCGCGAAGATACCCGGAGAGAACTGGAAATCCTCCAGACGAAAATGTCGTGGACATCCCAAGACCCGAGTAGATCAGAACGTGGGAAAGATCTGCAGGAGGAATTCCGCGCGGAAAATTGCATTCCAATTTTCGATTCTGAATCGTTCGACGATGAGGATGAGTATCGGCCTCCGCTGGCGGTGGAGGTTCGAACGTTGAGTCCACCCCGGGACCGTCGGAGACTTCCTCCTCTCGATTTATCGTCGATTCGAGAAGCCTCAGGCAAGAGGACTACATCTCGGAAGCTGATGGAGACGCGAATCCGAAGACAGGAATTATTGAAATTTGAGGAGACATCGAGACACCTGATGCAGCAGCTGGAGATGACGATTATTACCTCGCTGAGAGTGCCAACAAAATAATCTCCCAAATTTTTAAACCAAACATTTTCTCAATAAAAAAATTCACGTTTTATTTATATTCAGTAAACGTTTTTTTAATTACTACTAAGGTTAATTTTATGTGAAATAATGCGTAGATTAGACTGACAATTTATTTGCAAAGAAAATAATTTTTCTTTGTAAATCCCCGAATTTTTACTGGGAAATTGTTTGGCTGTTTTTTTGTTCTTATGCAATTATTGTTGGGGGGTTTCGATTCATTCAGAAGGACGCAAGAAAATATGGGACATTAATTAGCCGCAAATTATTCGCGTAACTTGTAAGTCATTTAATCACACGTTGAGATTACGCTATGGCAACTGTCCCGGAGCCCATGAAGACCTCAACGGGCCATCGGTAATCACTCCGAGCCCTCAACTCGTCCTCACGACACACGAGGATTATACCGGCTTATGCACACGCTCACGTCGAAGAGGAATTTAATCGCCGTGAAATTATTTCATCCGGTTGAATATTTTCTTCCTCGGGTGGCCCCAAAAAGGATTAGTAAGCCGATCTACCCGGGAAAGAAATTCATCAGAATTTTATTACCCAATTTTTCGATAAATCTCACTTCCGGTGGTACAGGAATTTCCATCGGTTTTCTACTAAAAAACAATTTATTCATTAAAAAAAAAATTAGCGGTCAAAGCTGGAAGACGAGTTCAGAAAACTAAGTTTAAATTTTTTTTAAAACGAATTGGAAGTGAACGGGAATAATTGGCGACGGGAAAATTTAGACAAAATTGTCAAATTGATTGACTAATTAATTGTTGTACTTTGGGAAATTTATGGTTGCACGGATAGTGTGCAATAATTGCAACAATGGACGTTATCGGAAACTAGATAAAACAATCTGAAAAAAATGAGATGAGTCGAACGAAAGATAGCCCCCGTTGCATTGTTTTCTCGCCTAGTCGAGTCGTTTCTCCCTCCCCCGCGGCCTCATTAATTATATCTATGATATGACATTCGTCGCGCGTAAAAACCCGCAAGACTTTTCCATCTCGAGGATGGACTTATCGTATCTTCAACTCGTCGGATTACGCAATCCCGTAATTCTAAAATAGTTCAGATGCTCCCGACCGCCGATCAATTAAGATCAGTCAATTTATTTTTGTATATCGTCGTAATACGGTTGAGCCCAAGCGATAAATTTCTTCCACATTTTGGGAAAATCACTCGCACCGAGGACGAGATGTGGAAATTATTTTCGTACGGTCCAGTTAATTAATTACTCGTGAATAAAGCTGAGGCCTGGTGGATTGATAATATAAAAATTGTTGTCGATATTATCGGGGAAATTTGGTAATTAAAATTTTCTCTCGATCTTTAAGAAAAATTTTGTTTTTTTCGGGCTCAAAAAAATCATTTTTATCTGGAATTTTTTATTAGAAAATTTTATTTTCTAACTCTTCAATTCTACAAAATAATTTTCATTGGAAATTTTCTATTGAATTTTATTCAAATTTCCAGCAGTGAAACTCGCGAGATTTTTCCTGTAAAATTTCTTCTAAAAAAAATCTTATGGAATTCCAAGAGATTTTTCTATGCGATTTGGATATTATCTTTTTATTATGAATATTAGAAATTAGTTAATTAAAAAAGGTTTCACTGGATTTTATCCAAATTTTCAGTGAAACTCGCGAGATTTTTCCTGTAAAAGTTCTTCTAAAAAAAAATCTTATTAAATTCCAAGAGATTTTTCTATGAGATTTGGCTATTGTCTTTTTATTATGAATATTAAAAATAAGTTAATTAAAAAAGGTTTCACTGAATTTTATCCAAATTTTCAGCCAAACTCGCGAGATTTTTCCTGTAAAATTTCTTCTAGAAAAAAATCTTATGGAATTCCAAGAGATTTTTCTATGAGATTTGGCTATTATCTTTTTATTATGAATATTAGAAATTAGTTAATTAAAAAAGGTTTCACTGAATTTTATCCAAATTTTCAGTGAAACTCGCGAGATTTTTCATGTAAAATTTCTTCTAAAAAAAATCTTATTGATTTTCTAGAGATTTTTCTATTGATTCACCTCCTCACGATTTACAGAAAATTCAAAAAAAAAAAATCGTAATCTCGAGTTTCCCAAAAATTGTGTCGTGCATGTCAACCGATTAAAAATGTGTTGACAGGAGTCTCGAGTCAAGTAGTGGCGCCGGAGGAAGACAGCGAGCGAGTCCGGTCCCCACGTCCGAGTGAGAGAGCAGTGAGAAGAGGCAGATACAGGAAGAGGAGGCTGGACGAAGTGAGGCCAGAAGTGAAGAGAGATGGGACGACGAAAAAGCGACGAGCCCCGGTGCCCACTTGAGCCTCCACTACGTCCGTGGCAGTCTCACGTCGAGTTCCGCCGGCGCATCTTTTCGGGGTATCCTCGAGCGCTCACCAAAATCATCATCAGCCGCGAGTCAATGAGAAAGCGATCAATCAGTATTTTTCCCTGTAAAGTGCCCTAATTTATGACCCCCCCGGACGTCATGTGGACCAGTTGCGAGTGACAGCGACCCAGTGGCCAGTGATTGTTCATTAATATTCATCTGGATTAACAAAATAATCGGGCGATAAACGTGGGTGATGATATAAGTAATTTCCCCCATTGCAATTCAATTGTAACATCTCCTTGATCTCACGATAATCCTCACCCTCGTTATCTCACTGGTTCTAAATTAGAAGTCGTGTCATTATCTCAACTCTCGGTGTCATTTTTTCTCCTCCCCCTTCGGCTCTTGTCTTTGGCATTTATTCAGTTGCCCCAGGAAAGGGAATTTACTGAGTGGACCTGTTTGCCGAATGATAACAATTTTTTTTATTGATGCCAGTGTTTGTTCTTGAGATAGTACTCGGGTTTATGTATCTTTTGTAATATTATTCTGGAACACTTCCGGATCCGCTGGTGCATGGATAGCGGGTTATCAGTCCTTTATTTCACGCAGTGGAAATTAATTTGTTAGTTCGTCGTCTGAGAACATCTACGAACAGCAGTCGGAGAAAAGACAATTGTTTAATGACGGAATTGCGGGCCTACTCCAGATTGACAATTGCAGACGATTTGCGAATCGAATTGTTCAGTAGAAAAATAAAAAATTATATTTTTGCGCAAATTATTCTATGGGCAGTTTTTTTATCAAATTTTTGAAAAACTTTTATTTAAAAAAACGCGAGGTCAGAGCGGAGAATCCCCTCATTTTGCAATTGCTCAATGGCTTCCCCTAATTAACAAATTAATGTCGTTAAAAATTGTTTTAAGCCCGCGGACGAGACTTCACTCGATAATTTCGCGAAATAAAACCGCAAAAATTGATCAATTGTCCCCCAAAAATTCCCAAATGTAAAAAAATTCAATTAAATTGTCTTTCTAATGAACAAATAAATTTTACAATAGACCGCATACATTCCGATGCTGAGATCTCGCTGGCGAGTGAAGAATCGGCGATCGATTGCTCGATGAGAGATATCAAGTGATCGTTGAATAAAAAAATCAAACAATGAGACTCATAATTTGTCTCTTTTTGCTTGTGTCATCGACTCATCAGGATTCATTCCGCGATCGGCAGTACCACCGCCCGACCCGGCCAACAACACCCCAGGACACCGATAATAGCCAGACAGTCGCACCTGTTGGGTGAGTACAATAATTTTTCATTCAACTCGAGGAAGTGAAATTTATTACAATATTCGGGGTGGGCCTCGTCAATTCCCTGGCAATGAGAGGGGAAAATAAAATCGGGTTATCTGGGCAGGATGTGTTACATGTGACAATCGTATCGTAGATCGAAGCGTTGAATTTGCGTTATTATCCGATACCAATAATAATTCAGACAGGGGCGCACCTCTTCGCGCCAAACACTAGTCGTCTCTTTTATTTTCTTTCTTCTCTCTTCTCTTTCTCTCTCTCTATCACTGAGATATACCATCTGGGCAATGTATCATGGACTTCCTCCTGGTAATTTGTACCGCGTTTTGATGATTTACTATAACAATCGATTGTGTGGACACGTGCCAGTTGAAACGTATCCACTTTTAAATCGTGACTATTGTCTCCGGGGATGGAACGAGGAAAATTCGAAAATTCGATGAATGGAAAATTGCAGAATTGGCCATTAAAGCGATTGAAATTATTTTTATTTATTTCTTAAATCACCATTTGTTGCTCCGACATCGAAAGTCGGCAGCCAATAATTAATAATACCAATAATTATAATTTTATCGGGGAGACTAGCGAAATAAAACCACTTGTGATCGCCGGATGCCAAAGTTTTCCCCGGCAAACGAAAATATTTGCAAAAAATTAATTAACGTTAGCTTCATCCCCAGTAGCTCAGGAAAGATCAGATCGCCTAGGTCACAGGCTCGAGTCCCGCTGAAACAAATTTTTTGCTCAACAATTAATGAATTTTAATTGGAGCGATTGCTTTCGTCCGCGATTCTAAAATTTTCAATCGCCAATTCTTCCCCGCCAGCCCCTCCCGCGGGCGTTTAATTACCCACTCCCCCCCCGGGAATTAAAAGCCTTTGGTACTTCAATCGCAAGTGTTGGTGAAATTGAAAAATAAATAACATTGGCTCCAATTGCCGATATGACATATGGAAAAACCAGTCGTCCACCCGAGACTTGTCCCTTGTAATTATCATTATTTGTCCATGAATAAGTAGCCACTTATAATAATCGGGCGAGCCCCGGGTATGGCAATTTTTCCTCCTCGTTATGTCCAAGTAGTCCTGGAAAATTGCCCAGTCTTCCTCGATGAAAGCAAAATGAAATAAAATACGAATGAGTGACGAGCGTTGATAAGGAAAACGAGTGATCTTGTTCTAAAACATCTTGAGTATGTGCACACATTCGCGCCCAATTAACTCTCACATTCTCCATCACCCGTGGGTTCCTTCTTTATTTACATCAATGTAAACTCAACTGGATGAAAAAAACTAACGCCCCACGCACGCGGCCAAATTCCAGCGGTTAAAAATACACGCGGAACAAAAATCCCGGATTTTTCGGCTCGTTTTTTTTAACTTTTATTTCCGCGAAATGAAGCAATAAGTTTATCTGCGGGAGAATTGGATAAAAATGCCGGGAGTCAAGTGCTTTTTTTTTTTTTTTGGAGAGAGAGAGAGAGAGATCCTTTTTATGATTCCACTCTGTGGCAATCGACTCGTGAATTATTTTATCGCAGACGCCCGAGACGTCAAGCCCTTATCTCAGGATTGCACGTTACTAGGAGTGAATTATGTAAATTGAGGGAGATCTGGACAATTTTTGCTGATGGACTGCACGAGCGGCTGGCACTTGACATTTTTAATGTGCCCGATTAGTTTGCGCAATCAGTCGCACATTGTGACCCTCGAACACTTGATTTTAAGGATGTCATTGCGACAATGTTAATTTATGAATTGAATGGTGGGAAGTTTCAGGAGGACTTGAAGAGTTGATTTTTTAAATAAATAAATGTCACAAGCAGCTTGTGACTGGCCATCGCCCGAGGGCCTCCAGCCTGGTATTTACATTTTTTCTACAATCTTTTTTGTTATAAGTTATATACAATGTTTTACATTTGGTGATAAAGGGGATCGATAAACATAGAAGAGCAGTAACATAAATGGCTTAATATTTGGTTGATTAATTTTTAAAAATAGAGATAATAAGATGCAC
>JAPYZN010001073.1:0-19460 GCA_030522865.1 Psyttalia lounsburyi
GGGGGGGGGGGGGGGGCGATAACTGAATGTGAGCATCAGACGTTGGAGATGAGTGTAACTTCTTTGTATTATTGTAACCAGACAGACGGAATCAAAACAATTTCCTAGTTTTGGCTGACTGTTAAGAATTTTTGCCGGAAATTTCCGGTAAACTCTGGGAATTTTTACCGCATTTTATTTGAGCCAGAAATTTCGAGAAATATTTATTGACCCCATTAGCCCCGGAAAATTAACGAACCGAGAGAACTTTTTTTAGCACAAATTAGCTAGGGAATATCTGGACAATTTGACAACTCCAACAGAAATTATGTCCACCTTTGGACAATTTTTAACGAGCGATAAATAAATTTTACTGAATTTAATTGATTTTACTGACGATTAGGAGAATTTTTCCTTCACTATTCCAATCCAAAAAGAATTCAATTAAACATAAGTCGCCTAAACTTCAATTTCTTTATTTACTTTCATTTAATTTTAATTATCAAATATAATAATTACCTCCTGCTGCAATTACCCTCTTTAAATCAATTCGAATTTAATTAGCCTTTAATTTCTAATTTTAATTGAATTTTCAATTTTATATTCAATTCCAATTAGCTTCCTCATCCAAAAATAATCGAACCTTTTTACCAGGAATATCTGAACAACAATTGTCAGAATTCAAAAAAATAATCGAAGAGAAAAATCCCATTCCATTAACTCTCAAAAACCTCGAGATACCATTGTCACCCAAAAATTAACAATAATCACCAATTAAAAATATTCACTAAATTAATTTTTTTCTAAACCAGTATCACTTGAAATTGTCAATCTCTCAATTGTAAACTTAATGTCATAAATTTTCGAGCGTTGGGATGTGGCGAAGATGATCTGGATTAAACGACTTGGAAGTTTTCATTAAGTTTATGCAGCTGATGCAGATTTATATCTTCCTCCTCCCCCCGGCGCCCTCCTCCTCCAGAGGAAGGATATGACTCCTGGTAATAATGTGCAAGTTTTCAGTGTTGACGTCGTCAAAGCTATCAACAGTAAAAGGAGTATAAATGGCGTCAGCTAGTCGGGTAATTTCTGATTTTGAGAAAAATCCATTTGTTCCTCGTCACTCGTAACTCTAGTATTTTTTTTTTTACTTGTAACTTTCGATAAATTTATTCACGTATCAGTGGAGCATTGCTCACACCCTTCATTGGATATCGTAATCCCATTTCGAGGGAGAAGGATTTCAACCTCGGGGGGAACCAATCGGATAATAGTCGAGGCACGTACGTCCAGGAATGTCGAATCTCTCCCTGTTTTCATCGTAAAAATGTTGGCGCATTTGTTGGAATAAAATGACATTCAAAAATCAGAGTTTCATATTTTTGACTAGCCATTTTGAGTTCGCGAATTGGGGGATTTTTAAAAAATAACGCTAAGGGTAGTTTTTAGCTTTCCTTGTTTTGTCGCCTCGGCTACGGAGGTTTAGGGAGATAATAATAAATAATGTACGTAATTTTGGAAAATCCATTTTACCACGGATATTCGCATTACTCAGATATGCTTAGACACGTATCGCCTTTCACTCACCGGAGAATAATTTCCGTTCTTTTATTAAATTCCTCCATCCTTCCTATGAATATCGCAAATGTCACGAAGAAATTGGGGAGACGTAAGATGAAAATTCTTATAGACGCAGAATGTTACCCAAAAATAATCTCCGTGCCATGTTGGATGGGTTTGGCACAGTGAACTAACGGAGATCACTACCGTGAATTCTTTCGTCACCCGCGAGGTCGTACGATTTTACGTTATATTAATTGAAACAAGCAAAAAATCCGGAAAAAATCCCTCATCTCCTGGTGCCCCATCAAAAAACCCTCAAAAAGCGCCCAAAGTAATTAAAAATTCATTAAAATCCATCCGAAATAATTATCCAAACGAAAGACCCGTATTGCCCCAGTGGTTAAAAAAAAATGCCGAGAGGAAAGTGAATGGAATAAAGTCTCCGATGATTTCAGGATTAATCGCGATATTTAATTGTAAGACACGACAATAACAGCTGTTTCCCCGAGAATTCGTCAGCGGCAAAGGAATTATTAATAAATCCCGCGATTACTCACATGTATAAATAGATAAAACACAGAAACAAACACTCGTTAATTTATGACGAATGAGTCTGGCCTGTGCAACGATAATAACTGGGATAAAAAATAGTGAAGAGGTCGGGGGAATTGACCTGGAATTGACCTGTGAGAAATATTGACTTGAGAGTGGAGACATTAATCATAAAAAGCAATATAATAACGTCCTCGCAACAATCAAAACTGAATAAAAAAATTTTCTGTAGTAGAATTTCGTAAGTGATCGCGCGGGGGTTTGAGTTCTCAGAGGTTGCAATTACGGAGAGACCCCTCTCCGCCGGCGAAAGGGGGAGAGCGCCGAATGGGAGGGAGCCGCGCGCGGAGCTGGCGTATTGGAGGGAGGAGTGGGAGGAGCTTGAGGCCGGCCGCTCGAGGGGAGTCGGAATGGTGGGGGAACGATTCCCCTTCGCTCAGACAGTTTTTCAATCGGTCTGAACTGTTGTTCAATTCTCCGTAAATATCTCAGAACCTGAGGCGGATAGCAACATTTTTGTAATAACCTTTTTTATAGCTCTCGATTCGCTCGACAAAAAAGGTAATTATAAAAATTTCGCTAGCTTCGTTAGATTTCGAAATATGCCTTGAAAACTCAGGGAAGAGAGTCAATCGTTTTGCCAGTCCGCACCAGATTTTTTTATTTAACATAAAAAAATTGTTGAATTGGATTACTCTAACCAGGCTTCATCTAAACAATCTCATTCTTCTTGTAAATGAATTATTCTGGATGATGATGAAAAGGCGCTTACATTGATGAGACACCTGAAGAGAATAAAGTGTTCATCTAGTCTGATGAAGACTGGAGAAGTTTTCTGGGTCTCCCAGCATCGTTGCCCCTCTGTGTGATGAATTGCTTCATTACCGCACTAATTATTCATATTAGACGTCGATGGGAATCTCTATCAGTGGGGGCTCAGCAGGACGCCAATAATCTACTTTAGTCATTAACCGAACATCGATTCCATCCGCCGGAATAATGATCTTCGCTTTGAGAAATTGCGAATTTCGTAACTTCCGCGGGGTTAACCGATTTCATTCGGGCTTCGTGAGTTAAACTGAGAAAAAAATATAAATTTTCCAGTCAAATGTTCTTATCACAAGAATTTAAAACGCATTTTGCTGCAGGCATCTCGAGCTTTTGGTTGTCCAAAATAAATTTAATTTTACCAGAAATTCGATTTTTGATATTTTTTGATATTTTTCGCAGACGAAAAAATATTTTTTGGGGACTGAGGCCCTCGGGCGATGGTCAGTCCCCATTTTTCAACGGAATCCATCAGAGATAACACTAAAAAAATATATTTTATATGGAACCATGAGATTATGAATGTCGGAAATTATTCTGAATGAAAATTGAAAAATTTGGAAAATAATGAAAAATTTTATGATTTTTTATTTAACAAAAAATGTGGAAAACCGTTTTTATTTGAACATTTATTCAACCCCATTTTTCGTAAATTCTTATCTTCACATGAGAACCCTCGGAGTAGATCGTCTCGAATTTCCCATTCACTCCGCGTTATTCATTCTTCAATTTCACACGAGCTCTATCGAAACACCCGAAGTGAGTGGAAAAATACGTGTACCGGTCAGACGTCTCTGGGAATCCCCGATCTATCACCCGCTGTGACGTCAGCATTAATATACCAAGCAGATAATTTCCGTGACACTTGCCGATTTACGAGTGCCATTATTGCACTCGTTTACTCTTGCTCTGGTAAAATAATATTTTATTAATTTTATTGATGTGGCGAACGTGTCGTTTGTTACACATCCTCAGAAGTCTTTTAAACTCCCAACGCCTCCTAATTAATAAATAAATCATTTTGTAAGAATTCCTATAAAAATGTAATTTTCCCAGGGAGAGAGCAGACACTGGTAGAGGGAAATTAAATTTCAGAGGGACTTTCCCAGAATTTTCAGGACAGGAAACCGGAATTTTAGTTGAGCTGAGTTTCACGAAAAATTCAGGGAATTTCAGAATTTTTACGGATGTAATGCCGACTATTTCTCGGTGTACTTAAATTCCGGAAGGAGTAAAAATATTCGGGACTGAGTTACAGTAAATATTCAGTAAAACCTGAATTTTCCGGAATTTTTTTCCCTGAAATTTCCGCGAAAAATTAAATGCGATAAAAAATAAAAAGAATTGTAACAGAAAATTCAGACAAAATTTTGTAACAATATAGAGATTTATAGAATAATAAAATAATCTTCGTTACATTAAATATTCAGGCAAATTTGAATTTTCGTGAATTGTCAGTGGGGAAATTCCCTGAAATTCCCGCGTAAAATTAAATGGGACAAAAAATAAAAAGAATTGTACCGGAAAATTCGCACAAAATTTTATAACAATTCAGAGAGTTGTAAAATAATCTTTGTTACCCTAAACAATCAGTAAACTTTGAATTTTTGTGAATTTTCAGGGAGAAAATTCCTTGGAATTTCCGCGAAAAATTAAATGGGATAAAAAATAAAAAGAATTACACCAGAAAATTCAGACAAAATTTTATAACAATTTAGAGATTTGTAAGATAATCTTTGTGACACTAAAAATTCCGTAAACTTTGAATTTACGTGAATTTTCAGTGGGCAAATTCCCGGAAATTTCCGCGAAAAATGAAGTGGGATAAAAAATTCAGTCCCGAGATTTACAAAAATAGTTAAACAATATTATCGTAATATTTTCACCTGTCAGTGGACAAATCATCACATCGGAATGGGGTTTGTTTTCGCTCGCCATGTCACACGAGTGAATTTATTCAACTGCGAAGAGTAGACAGACGAGATGGGAGAATTGCGTGGAGCAATTTCACATTGTTCACGACTGTTAGGCAGTTTGACATACTGAATAATGAAACCACTGGGTTTGCGTGGAGAATTTTGCCCGTCGAACCCCCGCCATCAGCTCCTGTTATTATTTTTCAATCGGTTTTTACTTTCGTTTTCCCCTGAAAGTTCCTCCGAGCGCAATCGATTTTTGTTCTTCAACTTGCGTGGGCGAGAACAGTAGACACGATCTTTTGTTGGAAAACATCATTAATCGGATTGACAGGTCTCATTTGTCTAGCGAGTGGAGAAGCAAATATTTAGTTATGAAGTAAATTGTGAAAATTTTTTTTTTCGTTAAAAATCCATTTCTATTTTTATCTGGGGATGTCGATTGTTGGACTGTCATTTGCCAAATGCAGTTTACACTATTAGAAAATAGAAATATTAAAAAAAATATTAAAAAATTTTTTTTTCCACTGTCACGATTTACATCCGATGTTTTATTAAAAAAAAATTATTACCGATCAGTATTCCGGGATTAAATGAGGCGTAATCCCCTCTATAAATTCTCAGAGCAGCAGTGAAAACATCATTAACAATTCCCACTTGCCTCGCCCCTAAGAAAACATCTGCAAATGCCCTAAAAATTCCAATTTCTTTCTGTTCCAGCCACATCTGAACCGGTCGCTGAAATCAAAGGTAAACACAAAAAGTTATTCTATGAAAATGGCACTAGCTGGAGTTGCCGAGAGAACTAGTCCTCCCAAAACTTATTCTCCTCCTTCCAGGATATTACGAACAGTCTCGCGAACAGACGGTCTGTTGACTCACCGAAAAAAAAAAAAAAAATCTCAAATTGCGATACGAAAGTTGTTCTCCAAAAAACGAAAAAGCACATAAAAAAGAAAAAAAAAAGAGGGAATAACTTCTGAATAAAAGAGAAGAACGAGAGTGCAGCGGTAATTCCCAGAAGGTTTTTCCAGTTGGAGTGGACTTGATATCGAAGGGAGTGAGGCTGGCGAGGAGGGAGAGGCGGGAGCCCAAGGGGCTGGACATTCAGCGACAACTTCGCGGTGAGAGGAGTGAAGATGGTGACGTGAAACGCCGTCAAAGGACCCGGGTAAAAGTGGCCGAGGTGGACGAGGACGACGAGGAGGACGAGGCCAAGTTGATAATAAAATTGTTCCGCAAGAGAAGAAAGAAGTGGCAAAGCTTGGAATAATTGATAACACGATGGAAGCCGATTGGGGAATGGCCAATGCCACCACTGAATTCCCCAACGATTGGACTAATTATGATTCAACAGTTGTTAGCCCTCGTGGAGACGGCAATCTTACACTCGAGTGCAATGCTGAGCTCAATGATGGCGCTTTATTCGAGTTTATCACTAATGGCATTCTTCTGAATCTCGTGGGATTGTTTGGACTCTTTGGGAATGTCATTTCGATGATTATTTTGTCCAGGCCGCAGATGAAATCATCCATTAATTATCTGCTCATTGGACTCGCCAGGTGTGACACAGTTCTCATTATAGCGTCGGTGAGAATATTTTATATATTATTTTTTATTTATGATACGAGGAAAATAAAGTGGCCTTTTTGTCACTATTGTCGAGCTAAGCGTGAAAAATGTGCCCTTTTTTTCACTGCTGTTGTAAAATATTGTTCGATACACGTGAAAAATTGTATATTTCTCACCTAGGGAGGAAAAGTAGACAAGTCGTCGTCACGAGCGAATTTACGAGCGCGACGTATTTTCTCCGCGTTAATTGGGGTTCAATCGTATTGACAGCAAAACGATTTTTATTTCTTTTTTTTATTTTATTTATTCGCTTAATTAGAGGGATTACGATATCGGATTTATTAATGTTTTAATATCCCCAGATTTATGGATATTTTAATATTTTAAAGAGCTCGATGAGAGCAGAGAGTGAAATATTTGACTATAACATGGCAGATTAATATTTATAAATAATATAATTGGCAAAATAATTTGGAGAAATAATTAGAGAGGATTATATTAATCGACGCAAGTCATTTTATTACTCCCTCTTTGTTCGAGAATTTCAATCCACCAATTTTATTAAATTCAAAAAATCGCCAAAGTATTGGGAGAGTTTTTTATTCTCCAGAATTTTTTTGGTGATTTAAGAGAAAGAGGTTCTTCTAAAAAACATTCTCTCGCTGGATATAAAAATAATGTGGACGGACGCCATTAAAACAGTTTGGGAGAATGATTTTGACATCTTCTCTCATTAAAAAAAATGGAAAGTATTTTTTAATTTGTCTCTCACTCGAAACATTTGAGGAAAATAATGACTTTGAGAAAAATGAGAGGCAGTCAAGGCTCTCTCCATTAGACCACCGAAGCTTCATCGAAGCACTCGATATTCTGAATACTTTATGGGAGATCGTTGGCACTCGTAAAATTCACCGAGCTATCTGTGTACATAGGATCGTTTGCATGCTGAATCACCCAAAGCCCTTCGTGAGCTACGTCTGCAAATGAAAGTCTAGCGTGAATGTTTTGCACTTCGTTCTCACCATCGCCAGTAAATTCTGCATGAATGGGGTTGATCAACGAGACTTTTCATGTTTACCTCTCGCTTATTTTTCTCGTTTTATTGATTTTCGGTTCGTCTCGCGATATCTCAAAGAGAATTCGCGAATTTTCGGGGAGTTTATTCGACCGGAGTTCGATGAATAGAATTGGGCAGAGCAGAAAAGGCTCCCAAGTCAAACAGATTTTTTTGGTCGCTCACGTAAAATGCACAACTGCCGGATAAATAGATGGATGGGAGAGCGAAAAGACTGGCTAATATTACCAACAGTTTAGTGATTTCAAATAAAAAATTTCATTTGGATAATTTTCCCAAAAAAATTATCTCATTAAAAAATTTTTTGAGAGACAAACTTTAAAAAAAAAAAAATAACATCCAAAATAAATCCACTGGCCGGCATAAATATACTGATAAGTAAGTGAAAGGCAGTTCACCCTTGCCAACAGGTTCAGAAAATTAAATTAAAAAAATAATAAACCCGATGAATTCCCGAGGAAATGATCTCATTAAAATTTTTTTGAGAGACAATCTATTAAAAAAAAAAGATTAACCCTCAAAAAAAAATCCACGAACGGTATTAATCCCCGGGCCTGCCCCTCGTCTCGATTTTCGTTCGTTTCGCGGTCTCCAGAGCGCGAGCGAGGATTTTCCAGGCGTTTATTCATGCCGAGTTCGATGAATAGAATTGAGCAGTGGAGAAAGGGCATTCAATTCGAGCCGATTTTTTGTTGATCCTCGTAAAATGCAGAACTGCTCGGCATAAATAGACTGATAAGAGGGTGAAAAGCCAGTTCAATATCCCCAACCACCGGAAAACGACTGACAATTGCCGAATATCTCGGAGCGAACAGGAATTTTCATTGTCGAGAGAGGGGAGAAAAATTTGAATGCGAGCGTAGAATGTTGCAAAACCTCAAAGCATTTGCTGGTATTGCTGGGGGAATGACGCGAATTCCACCTGGAGATCCACATACTTTTTTTATCTGGTGATTTGAGATGGGGTTGGGGGGGAGTGTACAGACATTGGACGAGAGAGAAAGAGCCTTTGGTTTTATTGGAAATCTATTTGATGGAGCTGAGGAGAATTTAATGGCAATAAAGGCATAGATTTCTGCCGCGGGCGATGTCATTAAATTCATCTGTGTCTCTGGAACTCGAGAAATGCATGCTTTTATGGGCTATTGTGTGCGTGGGCTGGTATCGGTATGACCTTTGTAATTCACAAGTCTCATTTTTCATTTTAATTCGACGATATTGCAAATTTTATGGAGTCAGCCCAATCTCTGGCCTCAATCTCGGCTTATTAGGGGAACTCCCTCGATCCTATCGCGAGCCTCGTATGCAGAGGACATTTTATTTTATATTCTGGAATAATTTTAACTTGAAGTGAGAGATTTTTATGTTTACGTCGCTTCGGGGAACTCTTGACTGAATTTTTTGCGCGTTTTGGGGATTTTTTTTAATGAAAATTGTATCGAATTTGTCCGCGATTGAATGAATTAATGGAGAATTGAAATAAAAGCGGGAACACTCGGGGAATGAGAATGGGAATTCCCCGGGCGAGCGCCAGGGGGCGCATTCTTTCCGCGAGTCAAGTGTCACTCGGGATGGAATTTCAGGAGCTGAAGTGGGGAATTCTTCATCGATTCAGTAATTCTAATGTGAAAACCGGGATTTTTTTATTTAAAAAATGAAAATTGTATCGAATTTGTCCGCGATTGAATGAATTAATGGAGAATTGAAATAAAAGCGGGAACACTCGGAGAATGAGAATGGGAATTCCCCGGGCGATCGACAGGGGGCGCATTCTTTCCGCGAGTCAAGTGTCACTCAGGATGGAATTTCAGGAGCTGAAGTGATGAATTCTTCATCGATTCAGTAATTCTAATGTCAAAACCGGGATTTTTTATTTAAAAAATTGATTGAAGGCTTTCAATTTGATTGACAATTTTCACTCATTACCCAATTAATAATATAATATGAATTATATTTTAATTACCATTAATTCCTTCTGATAAATTACAAAAAATCTCAGAAACTGAAAAATTATTTTATAATTTTTCAACCATTCAATCATTTTACTGTCAAAACCTCAATTTTTAATGAAAAAAATTGTTTAAATAATTTCCAATTGGTTGACAATGTTCGCCGATGATCCAATTAAAAATCAAATATCAACTGAATTAAATTAAATATTAATTCCTTCTAATAAATTGACAAAAAAAAGGGGGTCAATTTCAGGGGCTGAAATGATGAAATTTCATTGATTCAATAATTCTATCATCGAAACCTGAATTTTTAATAAAAAAAATACTTAAAAGGATGTCCAGTGGGTCGGCAATCTTCACTGATAGCCCATAAAAAATCTCGTATTGCCCAATTTATATTAAATATTGATTTCTTCTAATGAATTTTACAAAAAGAGGCTCAAATTCGCCAGTTTCAACTTGTCCTCTCCAAAATAGTCCAATATTTTCCTGAAAATGTGCTGCTTACGAAGCATTCAATTAAGCTAAAATTGCCACTTACCCCTTCCTACCCCTAAAAAATATTTTCAGATGTAAATTTATGCAAAATTTCAATCTAACTTGCGTTACTTTCGGTTGAGCAGGTGCTGATACACGGGCTGCCGGCAATTTATGCATACACCGGACTACTATTTGACTACAAATTCGGTGTATTTCCACAAATAGTAAGATACTTATATCCCCTGTCCTGCATGGCCCAGATGGTCACAGTCTACCTGACGCTGACAGTAACAATGGAGAGATATGTTGCTGTGTGTCATCCACTGCGTGCGCGGGCCTTCTGCACATACGGACGAGCAAGAATTGCGGTTCTCTGCATTGTCATTGTATCCATCATTTACAATATGCCGAAGTGAGTGCTCTTGCCTCGCTCGATCATCAGTTGACTCAGAAATTAAAAAATCCCAGCTGTTTCAAATTCCAATAGTAATGGCCTCGTCAATCACGTCAACAATTTTTTTCTGCGGCTGTACGTGAATTTGAGGACTTTTCTATTTTTTTCAGATTTTTTTTACTCAATTTTTTTTATTTTTATTCTTTAAACTCGTAAAAATTAACAACTTTTGAAAAATACTTTGACCCACTTCTCCGAAATAAATAAACGAATTTTATTGGCAGTCCTTCCATTGATTTTTTCGAAAAAAAAAATTTTAAAGACTTTTTAAAATGTTTTTTATTTAAAAAAAAATTTTGTGGATATATTGAGCTTAAAAAAATCTGATAAAAATTGGGAAAGGCGTCTCAAGTCGTGGACAACCGCAGAAAAAATCGGCAACTCGTTGCGTTCGCATTTACAATTAAATAATAATTACACAGAAAATTATTAATTAAGTAAAATTAATTAAAAAATAGTTTATCCTTCATTAATCAAAGGGAGATCAATTTTCAATGATTTTTTGTTATTCGTAGTCGGAAATCTAATGATTACTGAGGATAATTGATTTGAGGGCTGAGGTAAATTTTTTTTTTGAAGATTGAGTCTCATTTTGCTCTGTTTACTCTTTCATTTTTTGGCTCAAGGTTCTGGGAGGTAGACCTCGAGGAGGAGATTCACTGGAAGTACAACGTCACTGTGTATTGCGTTGTCCCAGCTATTTTACGATCCAGCGATATTTACATAACTATTTATGTGAATTGGATGTACTTTTTCGTATACTACGCCTTTCCCTTTGTCGCGCTTGTCGTCTTCAACGTCGCCATTTATCGAAGGGTAAGTTTATTACATTATTTAATGCAAAAATAGACCAAAAATTGACACATAATTTCAAGATTTCAATTGTTTAACAGTAGCAGCTACTTTGGTATTATTATTCCAGTAATTAGACAATGATAATCCAATTTATTCTTCTCTCGTTAAGAACAATTGACAATATTTTTCACTAGTCAATTATTAAACTTATTTAACAAATTATTTAGATTCTGACAACAATAATATTCTTGTCGATTACCGATTTAAAAGATAATAAAAAGGAATGTAAATAAAATTCCAAAAGGTAATCGATCCGGGCCTCAATAAGCCAAAGTATTTGAGATTCTTTTTTTATTTATTCCGATAAAAAAAAATAAAAAATGGGATTACACTCCGGATGGACTGGATTTTCTTCGTAAATAATTTCCCCCTTCAAAAATGGTCTTCAGGGGGAGAACTTTTCTCATAAAAAAAATTCCAAATGTAGATTATGCCCTTTAATCTCAGCAGAAGCAATCTAATCAACCTCGACGATAGATTTTCAATCTAGACGTCTATATTAATTCAGCGATTTGATAACCCAATTCCACTTTCCCCTGGGATTTTTATAAGAAATATTTTACCCACGCGAATTCGAATAGACATTGGTCCCCTCCCCTCCGCCGAAACGACTCACCCAGACTTTACAAGGGAATTTCTTCGCCTTTGGAGCGGAGTCAAACTTCCACCTCATCTGGCTCTGCCATCAAATTTTTTCGCCGAGCAGATACTTTTCCCCTTCCTTTTAGAGAGTTCGGGGGAGGAAAAAATTGAGAGAGTAGTTGCAATGTGGGCTCTAGATCACTGGGGCAGACAGTTTTTCCAACATTTATTTATCTTCAGGGAATTTTTCACTCTTATTCGAATTTTGCTGATGGCATTCATTAATTATCCGTGAATATTCGAGTTCAATGTAAACAAAATCCAAGTGAAGGGATAAACAATCGGATAAAATCCACATCAAAATGTTGACACGTCCAGCCAATGATTATTTCAAAATTTCTCTCGTAATTATTTTATTTGCAATAATTCCATTTCTTTAAATTAACTCAACAATAAATTAATATCAACTGTTATTGCTTTTATACAGATAACAAAATTTAAGATAAAAATGATTGGGGTAATGTCGTTCATTAATTAATTACAAGCGAATATCAGAGAAAAAAATTAGAAGTGAAGTTTCACTCAATTCCAACCTGACTCGCAATAACTTTATTCACAAGAATTTACAAATTAGTTAATGCATAAATAAATATCTGCAACAAATGCTTGCGGAATTTTTCAGTTGCTTTGGGATAAAAACAATGAAATCAATTCATTTCCATTTAACTTTTGACTGATGTCTTTACACTTTGGAACAGAAATAAATTCACTTTTTCCGCTCTCCCCGCAATCCGAAAATGCTTCAGTGCCACCACTGACACCACTAAGTCTCACTGGAGAGTACCCGCAACGCCGAAGAACTGGAGACAAGTGGGTAAGGGGTGTACACCCCACACGGGAGCACTTTGGCAACATATTTTTCTCACTCGTCTCGCAGTCCACGGGCGCCAGCTCCGGGGCTTTTCCCTCGAAAAGTATAATGGTGACTGGTCGCAGTGGGTTATATAGGATGGAAAAATGTAGCCAAGAGTGAAAAAAGAAACGCCAGGAAAAACTTCCACATCGATACTCTAAAGAGAAAGAGAGAGGGTGTACAATGCACTTTTGTCCTCATTTTTTTTCCAATCCTCTCTCTTATATTAGACCGGAGGAGGGGAAAATTGAAAAACTTTTGGATTAAAAATAATTTTCGGAATTGTCGACGATAAAAATACAGTGGATTTATCGCTGATACGGTAATCCAAATTTATTACCGCGTTTGTTTGTTGGATTAACTGGTGGTGAGAAAATATTTTGTAAAGACTCATGACAAATTCGCTTTGAAAGAATTTAGAAAATTCAACGCAAGTATTTCAATATTTACGTTTATTTCTAAAAAATTGTCTCCATTTTTTTTTGGACGGATTTAATTGCCGACGGGAGAGGAATAAGTCTAGTTAATTAATAAACATTTTATTTGAGAGTCCTAGAGATTTTGTTCAAGTGAATAATTGAATTGACGAGAGAAAAACGAAATCGAATAAATTCATTTGCGAATTAAAAATTAAAGCGAGAATTACATTTCTTTGTTAATGTGAACAATCGTTAAATTTTCGGGGTAAATAGGGCGAAATAGGAATTTTAATAATTAAAATTGGGGAGAGAGGAAATTTTTATTGCAATTGTTTACTAATTAAAATTTTGAAATTATTGAATTGACTATTTATTTGTCTTCCAACAAAGCCAACAATTTTGTTTATTTAAAATATATCAAGGGACCTTCTAATAAATAATTGGATTATCTCCTCAAGGACCAAAAATCTGCCGAATTCCTGAGAATTTGACTCATTAAAAATTCTCTAATTAAAAACCCTTGGGTAAATTGAATTATTTTCCCCGATTTTTCTTTTGAATATGAAAAAACCTTTGAATAGTGAGTTTAAACAAAGCAAAGGACGAATTTTATTAGTTAAAAATTGTGAGGAAAGATAAAAATATTCCGTTGGACAATTTAATAACTAAAACCCCATCTTCTTAAATTAAATATTTATTAATCTTCGAAAAAAACCTTCGATTGATTGAAAAGCCCTCAATAAACTTTTCCGCAATATCCCCAACCATATCCCCAACATCTCCAATGAAAAGCTCGCCAATTGCCGTCCCAAAAATGCCCAACTAAATTAATTAACTGGTTTACAGGTGAGGAAAGCAAACCGAGACCTCCAACAGCTGTCTCGTCACCAGCGGCGCGAGATAAACCTGGCGACAATGCTCCTCTGCGTAGTAATAGTCTTCATAGTCTGTAACGTCCTCCCATTAGCGTCAAATGTATTCGAAAAATTTCAAGTACTGCCTCCAGCCTGGCTGGTACAAGCTGGCAATCTCCTCGTAACAATAAACAGCAGTATTAATTTCATCGTTTACGTTATATTCGGTAGAAACTTCAAGCGATTATTCATACGGCTCTTCTGCAGTTCAAAGTTCTTCGGAGCTGGCAGGGACAGTCCTGAGTTTCAAACAAATGACGAATCGATGGTCACCAATACGACAAATATTGAACTGAGAAATTCGATACGAAGATGTCATCTCCACAGGTCCAATACAACAACTGTCCAGAGGAGTAATCACTCGAGTGTACATTTGAATGGGAGTACGAGACAAAGTCCTTGCGTTTATTATCCAGCGAGGAGTCCTGTCAGGAGCCCGAGTCAAATATCGTCGAGGTCCTATGTCAATAATGGCTGGAGTAAGAATAATAACATTGAATCAACGCTTAATTGAGGGCATCAGGGACGAAGGGATTAAACGGTTATCGATGAGTTGGAATATCTCAGAATTTGTGGGAGATAGAGGCGATTTGATAAGGACCTTTTTTGTAGGTCTCGATTTGGGCTGGAAAAAATGTCTTGTCAGAAATTTTAATATCTCTCATGGATGCTGAGATATTCGCCGAAAATCGAGGGATTGGTGGTCTTTTGGCGGTGCTCTGGGGAAGGGATCACTCGACGCGCCAGTTTTTTGGGAATATCTCGAAATCTGGAGGAGATGCCGATATTTGGATTGGAACCTTTTTTGCAGGGCGGAGTAGGCTCTAGAGAAACGGTTTAGACGAAAATTGCGGTATCTACAACAGATTTCAAGATATTTTCCGAAAACTTAGGAGTCAACATTCCCCATTGTATTGAACTCATCAATTATTTTCGAAAAACTTGAATATTTCCGAATTTGAGGGAGGTAGAGAATTTTGGTAGGAACGTTTTTTGTAGGTCTCAACTCACTCTATAAAAACGGTCTTGTCTAAAATTTTGATATCCTCCATAGATTCTGAGATATTTACTGAAAATCGAGAAATTGTCAAAATCGTTTTATCGTCTCTCAGTTGAGACGACTCGGAGTGCGCCATTTTTTTGCAAATATCCCAAAATCTGACCGAGATATCGAATTTGACACCTGAACCTCTTTTGTAGGGCAGAGTGAGCCCTAGGGAAACGACTCAGACAAAATTTCTCTATCTCCCACAGATTTCGAGATATTCTTCAAAAACGACGAGTCAAAAATCGCCATTCTTTAAAACCAATGAGTTATCAGTAGCAAAAAAAAAGAATTCTCTCTCGTAATGAACTTTGCGGTGGACATATTGTGGCTGGTGACTCGCCCACGCCTCGAACAACTGAGAATCCAACTTTGTTTCACCGATAACTCCTAACGATAGAAAAATAAAACTCAAAAAGACTGTTATCAGTGGCGACTTGAGCGGAAAAAGTCGAGATGTCTCCTGATGTCACGTACTCGAGGACTTCCTCGCGTAAATAAATCCGATTTCCTGCGTATGACCGGGAAGTTAAGAAGTTCCTTAGGTACAGAATGAGACCACACCTTCGGTGAACTTTCGCCGACTCCTGGGGGGGGACATTTTCGCTGGTATCGATGCGGCATATGACGTTCGGGGGAGGATAAATAATTTAGGGCGGGAGGCATCGATACTCATTAAATTTATTGTGTGTATTCAGGGTTGATACAAGTTGAGGATGTCCCGGGGGAGAGAGTCTTCGGCTCTCAGTGAGCCCCACGATAATTTTATTTACTAAAAATCAATTCTGCGGGAGAACTATTGGATACTCATCACATTCGGCTTGACATTTTCTGAGATATTAATTATTTGTGTATATACAGAATTTATCGAAGTCTTATTTTGTAAATTGTGGGACGATGAAACTATTTATTCAAGATTTTAGATAGACCGAGACGTTGATCCGGAGGAAACGAATTGAGGGGAAGAATTTTAACGATAAAATGGGTTTTTGAGAATTTCATTTATTCAAAATAAATTCTAAGGAGATTTTATTTTCATTCTAGTGACATTAATTATTTGTAAATATGGGGGAGAGAATTATGAATTAATAAATTAATGTCTTATTTTGTAATTTATGTCACAAGGAAATAGTATTTATTTAATATTTTGATTGTAAATGGAGTGATTAGACCCGAACTTGTACAGAATAAAGTAAAAAAAATCAGAGGTAATGTAAAGAGAAATTTGGAATGGGTATTGAGACGGAAAATACCTCAAAGTTTTGATGTGATAATAGAGAATTGGATTAGGAGGTGTATAACGAATAAATGAATGGCCTTATTTCATTTTCAAATTAATTTGGAAGACAAGAAAATATTATTTTTCAATACAATCCAATCAAAAATCGTAACGAGTTCTGTAGACAATCCCGTTAGCATTTGAACACTTGGTTTAACACTTTTAAACATTTTTTATTACAAATTATTATAATTCAATTGAGATATTCCATCGGATTGTCTCGCCTCAAATTTTTCAAATTTTATTTCCTTAATTATCTCGCGAAAGAGGAAAAAACCGACGCAAAAAATTCCACAACCCATGTTTTAATAAATTAAATTATTAAAAATAATTTGATTTTTTTTTTAATTTCAATAGGAGTTCAGTAAAATTGTCTGCTAATTCGCTAGGATTTTCTGGTAAATTTTGACGCATTAAAAAAATTAAAAATGAATTTTAATTGCAGAGTTAGAGTCTCCTGACGAGTGGCAATACTCAAATCTGTAAATAATTAATAATAATTCAATATTTATCACGAATGATAATCAACAGTACCTCACTATGGTTTCCAGACTCACGAACTCCCAGTGAATTTCTTTTTTAAGAATTAATCCCGGACGAGAGAATAAATTTTACAATTTAATTAATCTCTGCCATCCTATTCAATTGTAAGCGTTCAGTGTTTAAGATATGAAAAATAAAAAGGGAAAAAAGACGCTCTCATGGCTGTAACACGAAATTACTGCGTATTCTAGTCATGAATAATTTTAATATAATAATTTTATAGAGTAAATCACTTGTACGAAGTGAAAATTCTGAGTGAAGAGGTGAAATTGGAGAGAAAAAACAATCTCGAGGTGATCGAGACTCGCAAAAAAATTCATTTACTTCACAGAAATAAATAAATATCAGACGACGAAGACAATTACCTCGTACTCTAATTATAAAAGCTCGGGCTCTGAAGAATATTAATAAACTTCGCAAATAAAAACGAAGTTTCAGGAGACCATTGGCTAATTAAATCTGTAATAATATCGATACTTATCGCTTTGAAATTAATCAATCCAGCGATTCCTACCCCTTCAATCTTCAAACTCATCTGAAATCCGAGGGTTTCGTAATTACGCTAAAGCATTTAGTTATTCAGAGATGAAATAGATGTATATCTACTGTCGATGATAAAGTACATTTTTTTACAATCGAATGAAAATATTTATTCCTCCTTGACTATGATAATTGTATCTCAAAGTGTATTGTAAATAATTATTATTAAATATGAAAGCAAATCTATGATTGTTGTTGGGTTTATTCAACGGGAATTGTTCAGTCCAAACGAAAAGTTTGGCATTCAATATTTTTCAGATACTTCTCCAAATGTTTTGACCAAAAAAATTAGTAATCTTCAGTTGTCGGGAGTTTAATAAAGATTTTGGTGAATGAAAAAGTCTTAAAAAATCATTTACAATTGCAGAAACTCAGTCAGAGTGATAAACAATAACAAATGATTAATAAAACAGCCGAATGGAATAATCTCGTGGGGTTATAAATAAAAATTCCAATGATTTCACTTCTCGAACCAATCGACAGAGAAAATTTCCGAGAGAAGTTTCCTCTGTTTCCGCTTCCGAGGTCAAGTATTGGGTACAGAATATCAAAAAGTCAACCAGAATATACTTATCTAATAATTTATTTGAGAGGAGCAGAAAATAATTTCGAAGGTATTAACAAAAAACGAATAATCGAAAGTTGTTACATAAGTCAAACTCTCGACCAGCTACGGCTCCGTGGCAGACATTCTCACTGGATTTATTTAGCAGGCTCAGCTGGCTTGGCTTTCTTTGGTTTCAGGACATTGTAGGCGATAACGAGGCCCAATACGCCAAGTGTCAATTTGGAAACCTGGAGTGTCCAAATATTTTAGTCACAATGTCTTCTCAGGGTGGAAATGCAGAGAATGAGGTTAGAAAGCCAGATCGTGGGTACTCACGTTTGCTCGCCCAGCCAATGTCGTGCTGTTGAAATATTTTTGGATTCCAGTCAAATTCTCCCCCTCGTGTGCCATTTTTCCGCAATTATTTTACACAATTACTAGGAAAAATTCGTAATTTAACAGTACGACACTCACTCGGGCTTTTGGATTGCTTTTCATGCGCAGGAAATCACTTGCGCAAGGGAAAGCGGTTGCGGGGGCTCCCCAGAGATGGCAATGGAAGATTTATTTTATGGAAACTTATGGGTGGTCTCCAAATAATAATGATCCGTGGATTGCGTAAACCTTATATTTATTTATGAAAGAACTTAATTGAGTACAAAAGGCTAACTAGAATATTTGGCTACAGCTGTGGCGATTGCATGTGCTCAAGCTGTGTCGTATCAACTGATACCGACCCTCGGTATCAGTAACTGTTTGCGCCGTTGGCGCTGCACTGTCGGGTCGCCAAGAGAAGTGGCAACTGACGGAGGTGAGAACGCCACAATTTGACTATTTGCTTACCTTTTTGAATTTCAAGTCATTATAAATCCAGATTAAAAAAAAATGAAAATAAAGTAGACAAATTTTCGCGATCCTCTAATTTCGGCAGGAAAGATTACTTATTTATCTATTGATAAAGATTAATTAAAAAATAATTAAGAAACTATTAAACCTATATAATAAGAGAGAGGCATCGGCAGTCTCGAATGAGCACTCGAATCGTACTCGAATGAAAACTCGAATGCTAATCGATTTCATGGAAGTCGAAGTGGCACGTGAATTAAGAATTTTCGCCCCCAAATACATTACAAAATTTCGCTGATGATGAGGATAATATAATGATAAAGGAAGTGGCATGTGAATTAAGAAGATAAGATATCTTCTTAACTTAACTTAATAACTAGATTTGATTAAACCCTTATATCTCGAGAACTAATGGGCCGATCGACGTAAAATTAATTGCGTTCGAAAGATCTCGAGGAGCTGAACCAGATTCTACACTTTTCGACAAAAGTCAAATTTTGAGAAATTTGGAAAGGCTATAGCCTTTCCATATTTCTCAAAATTTGACTTTCCGTAAAAACTGCAAAATCTGGTGCAGCTCCTCGAGATCTTTCGAACGCAATTAAT
>JAPYZN010001074.1:0-44290 GCA_030522865.1 Psyttalia lounsburyi
TGTTCCTCAATTTCTTCAGAAATTCTTGACAATATAATTCATGACCATACACTAAGCTCTTGGGACTAATCCAGGCCCATTAACGTACAAAATCTAAAAATATAGTGGGCTAATTGACGACAATTCTCTGTAGCTTTTCAACCCCGGGGCTTGGAATTTTCAGAAACGATTAGTTAGACGTAGTGACATGATCAGAACAAGAGCAAAACTTGATGTCCATTACAGTCGATGGGGAAATTGAAGAGGGAGTCCTATCATTTATTGACCCATGATGAAACTGCCAAGTCGGAGAAATGAAGATAAAATGTCATTTTTCCTGATCCTCTTGTGATCTTCCCATAATCTCTCGACTTTGACACGTGTCCAAGAGTCGAATGTTCGGAGGGATATCACGTGGTAACCAACAAAGCATAAAAGACACGATTTAATTGAAGCAAAAAAAAAGTTCCCCATTGGTGAATAATTTTAGGAGTTTGAGAGGAAATTTCCAGGTTTTTTTTTCTTTTTTTTTTATCAATTGATAGAAAGTGAATGCTATTCCTTTGTGTACGTCTTGTGCTCATCCCCACTAACTATCGCTCATATAAATTGCCAATTATTAATATAGTTCGCAGTCAGTGCCCGATGAGATCTCATCAAGTGCATAAGTCTCTTATAATTAGTTATTTAATTGGACCGTAGAATGACGACTGGTACTGAATACATTGACACATGAAATAAACAATAGATCGTCTAATCTAATGTTTTTTATTTATTTGAAGCCAATGGGACCCTCAACAGTCAAGCGGAAAGGATTCACGAGTCAGAAGACCTGACGAAAATCCCCAATTCATCGAAAAAAAATGAGAAACGATATGCATTTGGATTCAAGACCCAGGTTTACTGGGGTAATGCCATTGGAATATTCATCTGGCACCTTCTGTCACTCTACTACTTCATCACTTTCCCTTATCTCCAGCACAAAGGCCTCGTACTCTGGGGTAAGTAAACAATCAATTGCATTATTACCCCAACAATTTCCATCTTCGACAGACAATAATTAATAATTGTCCAATCAATGGACCTGCAGCATTTGTCCTGGCAGAGCTGAACCTACTCTCGATAACTGCTGGTGTCCACCGGCTCTGGTGCCACCGATCATACAAAGCAAAAGCGCCTCTTCGTCTTCTGCTCGCGACAATTTATTACTCAACAGGAGAGGTAAAACGAAGAGCAGTTACTATTTACTTAAAAAATTCTCAGGATTGAGGGGAGATAGTGAAAATTTTGTAAGGGCCTTTTCTGTGGGATATTTCGAGGGCTACAAAGAAGATTCTCATGAAAATTTTACAGTCTCCCTTGGATTTCGAGCTATCGCGCTAGAAACCATCTGGGAGATTGGAAGAATTCAATTATCATTTTTATCGTCTAGAATCGGATAATTCAATGGGTGCGGGAGCACAGGTGTCATCACAAGTACGCTGACACTGATGGCGATCCCCACAACACCCAGCGTGGCTTCTTCTTCTCCCACTTTGGCTGGCAGATGATGAAGAAACACGAGGACGTGATCAAGGGGGGAAATACAATAGACTTAAGTGACATCGAGACTGACCCAATAGCCTCCTTCTTTGACAAGTAAAATTTTCGATCAAAAAATTTCTATCCCATGTGGAAAAGAATTCTCGTAAAATTCCATGACACCAGTAAATTCCAGTTCCACAATTAAAATTCTGGTATATGACAAAATATTAATTTTCATGAGGATAAATATTTTTTTGCAATAGCAACAAAATTTCATCAACACCCAAAATAATCGAATTTACAATTCAAATTATGTCTTAATCGCCACCGAATTTCAGGCGTTACGTATTCTTCAAGACACTCCTCTGCTTCGTCCTCCCAGTTGCCGTTCCAGTATACTTCTTCAATCAAGACTTGAAAGCCGCAATAATTACCCAATGGCTCATGAGATATCCCTACGTAATCAATATGATGTTCTCAGTCAACAGTTTTGCCCACACCTACGGATATCGCAGCTACGACAAGTAATTATTCCCCATGATGATAATTATGACGATAACTCAACGATTGTACGATTAAAAATTTATCAAACTACTAAATAATCCAAACGAAAAAGTCCTAACAATTTCAATAGACTTTTTCATATGGTTCTTTAAAAATCATGAGATTTGATATGACATCAGGTGAAAAAATTAAATTGGCTCATTAGATTGACAAGAAAATTACGATTAAAAAATCTGTTGATTTTTTTTGGCAGTTGTTACGAAATTTTAATTTCAGAACAATTAAACCAACGGAGAACGTGCTAGTGGCCCTGATGATGGTGGGCGAGGGCTGGCACAATTATCATCATGCATTTCCCTGGGACTACAAGGGCTCAGAGCTCGGCTGGGCAGTATTCAATCGTGCCACATTCTGGATAAACTTCTTCGCAAAAATTGGATGGGCATACGACCTGAAGGAGGCAACCCCGGATCACATGAAGAGGCTGATACAGCGCAAGGGAGACGGTTCACATGCCATTCACGGAATTGAGAAAAAAGACGAGGAGATCGAAGTGACGCAAATGCCTTACGCTTATCAATAATGATTGGTGTGAAGCTAAAACTGTCGAGATACTTAACAGCGAAAAATCCAATTTCCCCAATTGTTCGTAGATCGTGCGCCCGATATTATCGAAACTACTCGATAACATAATTTAAGATTAATTTAGGATGACAAAGATAATGATTGGGCGAGCAGAATGAAGATTAGAGTTGTTCAATGGCAAATATTACATTCGCTGAAATTTTCTATTTATTTATTTTTGGCTGAGAAAATCCTATTCCCTCCTCACTATTAATTTTGTCCTTCCCCTCATTCTGCGATCAGTAACCCTGGATTATTTAATTTGTGATTACTTTGGGGAGAGGGACACGAGCAAAATAAAGACTTAATGTCGGCAATAAAAAAATTTATAGTCAATTAATTTTACAGTTCATGAGAACGTTTCTCCATTTGAATTTGCCATTCTATCGAGACATTCATAGTATGCCTGGCATTATTAAATCGTTAGCCATGAAGATTTAATCACTCGACACGACAAACAGCCGATCATGTTTGATGATTGTTTGAATGTCTCGATAATTGGGGGAGAAAATTGAACGATCGATTCGAAATATAATTTCTGCATTGAGGAAAAAAGGACACTTCGGAATCCTCTGGAGGTGGAATAAATCCTTGACGATAGGCAGAATAAAACAAGTTAAAAGCTGGAATTGTGGCTGGCAGAAGGGAAGAACAAATAAAATAAATAAATGGAACCAGATACATTGGAAAATGTAAAAAGACACTTTGAACTTCAACAAACGTAGAATATTTCCTCTAGATATCCAGCAGACATTCGTTTCGAGATAAATATCTGTCAAAAGTAAACTGCGATGAGATAAACTGAGGGATATACCTATTTGAGAGCTGAACTTTTGTCTAATCGCGAAGAAAATTAAATAAAAAGAATAAAATGAGGATAAAGAAAATATATATCTGGAAGTAAAAAAAATGCTCTTTGATCCTCGTCAGTCGTGGAATATTACCCTGAGATATCCAGTAAAAATTAAGTTCGCGATAAAAATCTATTTGAAGTCACGATATCACGATCAAATCACGAGCAAAAGAACGGAGCTCTTGAAAGCCTGAATTGTGGCCAACTGAAGTGCAAAATAAATAGAATAATTGCAAAAATTAGAAACTAAAAACTATTCATCCATTTAGCATCCAAACCCAAAGTCATTCAAAGGACAAAGAGAATGAAATTTGAAAAAAAGAAATAGACAAATGAAAAAAAATTGCGTTTCGTTGATTCGCCAAATGTGGCGCTAGCAACGACCTATCACAGTTTACCCTGTCAGTCTATAATGCAACGCAGGATGCCGGACTAGTACTTAATCTGCCGCGTGCTCTCAGTTACTTTCAGTTGTGAACTTGAAATAAACCGGCAATCGTTTCGGCATCTGGCGATTTAACACAAAATTTCCAACGATCGATTGAATAATCTCCACTGTTCGGACATTATTGACAGCTCATGTCGGGTGACTAGAGGATTTTTTTTTTCAAGAAGAACTATTGGGCTATCAAGGCCACGTGGATTTGTTTCAAGAGCAGAGATCAATATAGGAGTCGGTAAGTTAAAGGCTCATCTCATTGGATACGTCAACGTGACAGTCTTTGGCTGGCGTAGTTTGATAAAAATCGAGACTGTTGGATATGAACAGTTCTCTAATAATTTTAGTAATTGTTTAAAATATGTTTGCGAATTGATTGATTATTGATTATTCTATTCGCGAATAATTATTGTTTCGTATGATGATGTTTGATATATTGATCGACACAATTTAATCATTTGCATTTGATTATAATAAATTTAATTCTTCCTGATTACCTACTCACAAACAAAATCGACAAACTCAATATTCTTTTCCATGAAAATAAAAGAATAAACATTAAATATCGTCTGAACATCCGATCGATGGATTCAATCGTCAGCTCGACCTTGGGATCAGTCATAACAATGGACACAGGTGATTCTTCGTGATTCAGAGTCCGCATAAATATTGGCCCTCAGAGCCTCGCGTATTAGACTAAATAAACGTTAATTATTGCATAAACCGAGGTTGTCCACGAGGTAGAGAGCAAAAATTTACTAGCGTAAGCAGGAGGAAAAGTGGCCAGTCTAGATTCTCAGCCTGCGGTGAAACTGATTTTTTTTATTTAAATTTTCTCGAGACTAGATTCAAAATTCTCAATTTTATCCCGCAATTGCCCTCGACGTCCCGATCGTTAATTAAACTTTATTGAATTTTTTTTTGTAGCTGCCTTGAAAGGATTGAGGAATATTCTAGGATAATAAAACGCGAATTATTTAATATTTTATCAGTGATAGTGGACCGAGAGGGAATCAATAGCACACGAGATAAAGCGCCTGGTGCAATGGCAAGGTCGCCAAGTTCAAGATTTTAATGGCAACTTCAGCTTATTCAGTCTCACTTTCGTATTATCGATTATGAGTCAAGCGAATGAGAGTGATGCAACTGGAAATATAACATTGACACATTTAACAATGTATCGTTGCAATTCAAATAATCGAAATCCAATGATTACGATTTGTACTAATTAATCGTCTCATTAATTGCATCAATTTGCCGATTATTAAAGATCAATTGGATAAAACTGGATTTCCTATCGTTTCGCAGTCCATTAGGATCAATAAAAAAAAATTTTTATTTCTTTTTCCACAACGAAATCTCAAATAAACAATTATCGTCTGGCGTTGAAAAAAATTTAATTCCTCTATCGAAGTAGTTCATCGCTGGTTAACTCCCTAGAGCTCTATTTTTTTAATCATTATCATAATACGTGAATAACTGAAGAGAACATTACTCTTGTTAGTTTACAGTTGTCATTAACAAATGTGACAATGAAAAATGCCTATTCTCAATTTATCGTTAAACGTTTCCTCTTCGCGTCATTAACGCCATTAAAATATCGGAGTTCAAATGACGAGAAGACATTGACCCCGGTCAAAAACGCACGTAGACCTGACGGGAAAAACTATTGGAAATGAATAGAAACGAGGAGAAAGTCAAATGAACTAATTTCAATCTCCAAAAACTCGAAATCGGCTGAGTAAAAATGGACGATTTTTCTTTTACATTGAGGATATTATTTCAATCATTATATCGAAATTTAACTTAAATAAATCGGATCGTTCACTCGTAAGATATTTGCAATTTGAGTTTTTGTACTTAATCTTACGAGGTTTCGTTTTTCCTGAACGGAAAATATGAATTTCAGTGGCGCAGCTCAGCTGATCGTGGAATCCCCCGGTAGGCATATACACGTATGCAATTGCTATAAAATCGTCGGCATATCGAATGCCAACGACTCCCCCCATTCCAGCGACAATAAAAACTTTATCACTTTACGAGTATCAGATTTTTTAAAACAGTTTCTACAGTCTTTACTAACAGAATACGATACGTATTCGTAGAAAAAAAATGATAAAATTGGTTCACGGAATGTTTAATCAAATAAATTGACACGAAAAATTAAAGCTCACAGAAAGCGATGTAAATTATTAATGATAAATTTCCATTTCCAACGATCTGACCCCAAAAATAAGAGATTTCCTCGTAAAATAAGGAAATCAAATTAACATTGTAGACTGAAAGCGACTTCTTTTACTTTCTTCGTTTCTATTCATAGAAATATTTAAAATGTCGTAACTCCAAGTGTTTCCCAGACTTTTTTCTATGGTTTCTTCAACGAACAAATAAATATTGAGTGCGTGTCGCTAGAGGAAAGATCCTTTAATTTTAATTTCCCCATTTTATGCATTGCAAATCGCTCAAAAATGGCGTTCACGTCAAGCCCTTTTTCTATTTTCAAAAGATTGATAAATCTTCAAAATTTATTTTCTATCCTCTAATGAGAAATCTTTCGGCTGTAGTGCAAGTTATCGGCCATTGAAAACGGCTCGTCTATCTATCGTCCCTTCAACTCATGGAAACCCCAAAATTTTCCCAGTTCCACGTGTCCCCCATTTCCCCCAGTAGCTCTACCCAAAAAAAAAAAAAGATTTTCAATTCTCCCTAGACCGCTCGAAATTCCAATTTTCAGACGTTCCGCTCCGTTCGCTGACCTCTCGGAAGCGCTTAAAAAACCGAAATCTGCCTCATCTAGATTTTTAAAATTATTTAATTTTTTCTCAGCTGCATATTACCACGTGGCGAGCTATTATCACAACGCGCGCAAGATATTTCGTTTGATTCTGAGCAGCCGTTCGGGATGGGGCCCGCGGGGATTCGTCGGTTTCAGGTGGTGCGATCCTCGTTCGATTCTCTCCCATTGGCCCGCCTGAAATCCCCTGATGCCCCTGCGCAGGCCACGGGGTCCCGTAGTACCCAGAATACAAATTTCTGGTCAGTAGTTTTCCAGAGTTTTTCCCGTTAACACCAAATTTACCCATTGAAAAACATCTGTTTCCCCGTACACGCCCTGGACTCCATGTTTTTTTTTCTTTCTTTTTTTCTCTTTCTCTCTCTCCGCACTTGATTAATTTTCCCAACGAATCGCATGTCAATCGAGGAATAGTTGAGGTAGTGGGGAGGGCGAGATCGTCGCAAAATTATCCCTGAGAATTTTTCGCGGGATGGTAAATGGTGTAACGGATATGTAACATAGTGAGTGAAGTTGCGTCACGTGGAGCTCGCGTGGAATACTATCGTAATACGATGTATGTGACTCCTTAACTGAGCAATTGAGAGCGTATATATTGCAGTGTCTTCCGGCATTCATTATCCATCATCGCTGATTTATTCATACGAATGTTAATTAATCGCTGCTTTTAGGCATTTTCATTTAAAGGTAATATATTCACTTTTGTTTTATTCAAAAACTGCAGCTGCAATGTATTTGATATTTTTTTGCCTGCAATTTTTCGCATCAGTCGATAAACGAGCGGGGCCAGTGATATTTGTCGATTGATTATTTGAGACGATCGATAATTATTTATTCAAGTGTTATTTACTGGGGTGGAGTAAAGCAGTTAATTTATTTTTTTTATTTTTATGTTAGTTTAATTATTCGAATTAAATTTGGTGAGTTGAGAGAATTTAATGAGAGCAATTTTTGGGAAGCAAATTCAATTGAGAATTTATTGTGAGGATAGTCTTAATTCAATTAAGAAGTAATAATGATTTTTGAACAATTTTGCGTGGCGCCCTTGACCGACCTTGGACAGACTCCGGGCCAACCTTGGGCGATAATTTCAATTGGACGTCCTGTATTTAGTCAATTATTTCCTAATTATTAGAGAAATAATTACATTATTTTTAATTATTAATTTTTTTTTTTCGTTAACAAAAATAAACGTCCCTGCGCATTTTTATATTTTCCATGATTTCATCAGTTTTCAGTAATCTTTTAATTAACGAAAACCACCGAGGGACTTTAAACTGAAAATTTGCGTTAGAATTCCCCAACAATTGGACCAATCTAAGCCCCCCCTAAATTCTTTTTCATTAGCTCACGTGTGAGAGGGGGGAAGAAGTGAATGAAAGGGTCGTTGATAACAAGAGAGGAGTAATGAGACGGGAGGACAAGAGGCCTATCTCCCGGTTACGTGAGTCTGCGCTCTCACAAGACCACAGGATCTGCCCTGGCAGTCGATAGGTCGTCACCGCGAAGGACTGATTGTCGTTAGAAGCTCGCGACTAAAAAATCATAAAACGGAGGGAATAGATTTTCCCCAACAACCATTAAATTGTCAGTCATTGATCCCAGTAGTACGTCCTCTTTGCAATCTACTTCGCTCACTGTTGTCTCTTATTTTTTTAACGCGAGATTTTAACACTGCAGAGTGAAAAAAGAAAAAAATTGTTATCAAGGTCGCGGACAATTTCCAGATATCTCCAGTGGTCGTTACGTGCCTCCATGTGATCCACAAGTCTCATTGGATAATATTCATCGCGTGACATTAGTGATTTTTATTACCCAATCAGTTTTGTTTTTACTTTGTTATCTACAAATTAATACATCTTTGATTCTTCATGTTTTTACAACGAGACGGGGGAATTTATTGCGTTATAGGATAGGTCGATTCGTGTGATATTGGATTATTACATAAAATGGTAATTATAGGGTACGTGAAATTTACTCTTAAGTTTATTTAAATTGTCAGAGCATTACGTGCTCTCACAATGCCCCAAAAAATTAATTTCCTCTCCTCAACTGTCATTGATTTTTCTAATGCAATGAATTAGAAGTTATTAATTTATTTGGATAAAATTTCCCCGTCAATTAATAAATATTGTCTCATTATTTTTAGCAAGCCTAGCAATTGACAAACCCAAAATGTATTTATTGTATTCAACGACAATTAATAATGCGTTATCATCTCTCCAATAGCATAAAAATTCTAATTTGAATTTTATTGTTTATGTCAAACTACTCCAATATTTTATGGCGTGATGCGACAATTTAACGCTTCGCAAATTGTGATAACTCTTGACTGCAGTGTCAGAGCACTCTGATAGAGGGTGAACTCGGAATTATCTCGATTCTCTCTCTCCCTGCGTATAACGATTGAAAAAAAAATCCTTGATCAACCCAAGAAAGGTAAACATGCGTCATATTATCCGGATAATCTTCGGTAAATTTTTAAATTATCAATCCTCCATTATCACTCAGTCTCCGTTACCTAACACAGCTCAACAGACCTACCAATTCAATTGATTTCAATTTTTAAATAAATTATCCAGCGAAAATATCTAGTGATTTCTACAAAATTACAAATAATACTCAACAGCTGAGCTACTTTAAAACCATTAACTTTGATTTATTTTCCAGTGGTCGGTATTGCACGACAGCACGATGGCACCCAATGTAACATCCGCACCGACGGGTGGACTATATCAGAATGGAATTAGTGAATCAAGTTCTGTGGATGACAAACCCAAGGCAAAGTATCAACTGAGAATTGTCTGGCTGAATGTCACAATTTTCGTGGTACTTCACACTGCAGCCCTTTATGGATTGTATCGAGTCTTCACATCAGCTAAAATTGCCACGACGTTATTTGGTAAGCTAACCAATGCATTAGTTATTTGAAAAAAAATTAACTTTGATTTGAAAAAAATCTGAGGTTCTGTGAGGTGGAGGTTAAAAAAAGGCCAAATATCTCGCAGAAGAACCGCTCGATTTTTGACCTGACTCATTAATTCTGTCTTAAATCGCGGGTCAAGGTTGTATTCAACAGGCACATAAGGGCCACAAGAATAATTTCCAACAACTTGTTGAGGTTTGGCGTAACGCCAGCCCCAATAGTCCCCAGAATTCCCAATTTTCCAGCCTAAAAATCCCCTCCTCGACCAATGATTACTTATGATCATCTAATCTTTCAACTGAACTCTCTCCATTTTTTAATCCTATTTTTTTCCCTTCCCCAGCTTATTTCCTGTACGTCTGCAGTGGATTAGGAATAACCGCTGGGGCCCACAGGCTCTGGTCCCATCGTGCCTACAAAGCGAATTATCCACTTCGATGTATCCTCATGATATTCAACACCCTCGCATTTCAAAATTCTATATACGAGTGGTCCAGGGATCACCGAGTCCATCACAAGTACAGCGAGACCGATGCTGATCCTCACAATGCAACTAGGGGATTTTTCTTCGCGCATGTGGGCTGGTTACTCTGCAAAAAGCATCCCGACGTCAAGAGCAAAGGAAAGGGTGTGGACATGAGTGATCTGATGAAAGATCCAATTGTCGCTTTCCAGAGAAGGTGAGAATTAAATAGAAAAATTCTCCCCGAACAGTACTCCGCCCTAATCGTCTCTACCCGTCCAATTGATAATCACGAATTTTAAATGACGTGCAATTTAGCAGCGAATTAATGATTAATCCAATTAAAAATTTTTCCTCCCGTACTCACGATTTGTTTCTGAATTTTTTTCGAAATTTATTTATGGAGTTGATTGACTGATTGCAGATACTATCTTCAGATGATGCCAATCGTCGCATTTGGAATTCCATCATTTATCCCAGTTTATTTCTGGGGCGAAACTTGGACCAACGCATTCTTCGTTCCCACACTATTACGTTATGCATTCACTCTCAACATGACGTGGCTGGTGAATTCCGCTGCGCATATATTCGGTGGCAGACCATACGACAGGTGTGAAATTTTCCAAATGAATTAATTTTCTTCGCAATCCCCATTTTGTAATGACCTAAAAATTGTCAATGGATTGTTGGCATTCATAATTGGCTATTTTCAATTTTTAAATTACCGAGAATTGAGAAGCTTTAAATTGTCCTAATTTCCTTAAAGAACGAAACCTTTGCTGGTTTTTTTTTGGAGCATGAAATAATTTCTACGAATTTCCCTGCAGATTCATAAATCCCTCCGAAAATATATCGGTGGCAATAGGAGCTCTGGGCGAGGGCTGGCACAACTACCACCACGTATTTCCCTGGGACTACAAAGCGGCCGAGCTCGGCAACTACAGATTCAACTTCACCACAGCATTCATAGATTTTTTCGCAAAAATTGGCTGGGCGTACGATCTCAAACGAGTTTCAACCGAGATAATTAAGCAGAGGGTGAACCGAACGGGAGACGGTACGCACGAGGTATGGGGCTGGGGTGACAAGGACCAGCCGGCCGAGGAGCGTGCAGCAGCAATAATCGAGTACCACGCAGACGAGCAAGAAGCCCCCGAATCAACGACTCCCCAGTGATCCATCCCCTATCCCTAGAATTGTACATTTTCCTAGTTCTATTACCAATAATTCAACTTTTTCATCGATTATACGAGTCTCAGTTGCAATGCGACACTCACCGATAGAGAGTCACCTCTCATCGAGTCCCAACTTATTTATTACTATCATTAATTACTTATCGCTTACTGATAAAATTTGTTTTTTTTTAATTGTAGAATTTAACGAGACACTTGGCCGTTCCAATTATAATCTATTACTTCGTAGAGAACTGCTGAGATATTCATCTCTTAAATAGAAATTTTCATTTTCTTTCTCATTGTCACATCGCTAATTAAAGATGAACAATAGGGGGTCCATAAATATTATTTCGACTGAGTGAATATAAGATGGGAGTTTGCATGACAGATTGATAAATAATAAATTGATGACTGTGGTTTGTGCGACTTCGTGCTGGTCGCGAAAACTCGGGGGAACTTCACGCAAGAGAGTCGCTGCGTTTACTTAGAGTAATGAGTTGATCAATGAAATAGTATAATGTAAGTTACATTAAGAAATAGGAATATATATGTATGCTAATTGAATAAGTGGAATATTTGAAATTACACGAAATAACTAGTGATTTAAGTTTAATAAATAATTAATAAAATTATATTTTTAGAGAAACTATTCATTAATCAGTACTAACTACCTCTTCGATTTTTCATTGTCAATTTAATTTCAAAGCCAAAAAAAAAATAAAATAAAATAAAACGAGGATTCAATTCCTATTATTAATTATATTTGCGCATAACGAAGGAAAAAAAAAATCTATTTTTCTCGATGTCAAATAATAATGTATTATCTCTCAACGATTTTTCTACATTTTTTTAATGGACGTTTTCATTGAAATGATCGTGATGATGTTACAGTGATAGAATAAATACACTTTAATGCAAACAAATTATCCTAAAGCATAAGTTAATTAATATTTAGCATTAAAATCGTTCGATCGTCTCTTCTAATTCTGCAATTGTTTAACCCCTTCCACCCCCCCCCCCCCCCCACCCCTTTTTTTCCCCCCCCCCCCCCCCCCCCCCCCCCCCCCCCCACGACTAATGATGATAATGAAGATTAATTCTGGCAGTTTCGTATTCAGCGGCTTTTTTCAGATCATCTAAAACATCTGATATAGATTTTTTGCTGGTGGCTGCTTGGTAAAGGGCATCCCTTATGAGAGCACTAGACGATGTTTTAAGATTACTTATCAATCCAGCTTCATTGAGACATTTTATTGTGAAGCCCGTTGTACCGGTATCATATCCACCAAATTCATCGGTTCTCCAGTCCCAGGGGAGAAGATAGTGATAATTTAACCAGAATGATTTATTGATTAAAAATACTAGATTGTCGTCTGGTGGAAATCTAAAAAAAAAATTTTTTTAAGCCAGTGTCAGCCTCGCTCGACAGATTTATTGAAGTCATTTTCATTCACCCCCGCCCCCCTAATGACAATTCACAATTGAGTGTATATTCCGGCTTTGTCAATGGCTACGGTGCCATGACTTCTCGGACGATAAATAAATAACTTGAATAACAATGAATAGGTATCGAATACTGATATTAACTTGTCTGTTATTTTGAGTCCCCATATGTGCATTGCACTATTGACTAGGAAGGAGATGTTCATCAGGACTGCTAGTCGTAAAAATCCAAGGACAAATACTGAATTTGTTATTGATTCACCCCAGTACTCGGCTGGTGCATTTATCGGTAAGAGGAGTCCAACTACGATAAAGAGGGGCCAATAGAATCTGCAAGATCATTAAATACAGATTGTGAAGAATTTTTTGTCGCCTTAAATAACCAGAAAATATCTGGAATGTCAAGAAAAAATCGAAGAATGAAATTAAATGATTGGTTTTTTCAGCAGAATATTTGTAGTGTTACGTAGATCGTACTTTCTTTGGAGCCATACTATTCCATCGGATTCGACGTCCCTCATGTCAATTTGTTTTGCGTTTTGCTCGTAATTCTCGGGATTGCTCATTAAATTTGTCATTAAATGACTGTAGAGAAATCCCTTACTATGGTTGTACGGGTCTTTATCGGTTCCGTAAAACTTGTGGTGCATTCTGTGGGCGAGAACCCAGTCGTAGATAGGTCCCTGCGAATGGATAGAATTTAATAGGGATCGAGAAGAGACGACATACAAAAAAAAATGATTGATAATTTTTCGTTTTGTCATTACGAATGTGAAAATTCAAGTGAATAATTAATGAAAATATTTAAGAGACTTCATTGGTCCTCGTTCAATCTCTTTCACCTTCAGAATTAATTACTGAAGGAAATTTTAAAAAAGAGTGAACAATTTCAAGGGATTTTCAATCATTTTTTACTGAATTCGTAAGACAGAAAATTTCTTGTTTCTACTCACGACTCCCGCCAGAGTATGAAAAATCATGAAACATAGTTTTATAAACCAGTGAGCCTCGAAAGATTGATGGGCCCAGTGACGATGAGCCCCCACAGTAATTCCCAGTGTCCCCATCGAAATCACAAGAACAGCTAAAAAATATTTTCAACATCAGGAGCGAAGATAATTCAGCAGCGAAGCGGTAAAACATTGGTAATATCTCGAAATCAACGAGGGATCGAGAAATTTTCGTCGGCACCTTTTCCGTAGCTCTCAACTCGTTCTACAAAAAAGTTTATAACAAAAATTTCGAAATCTCCCTCGGATTCCCGCATATTCATCAAAAACTGATCAACCATCAGAGGTAAGGCGAACGATTTTACCGCATCGCTGCTCAATTTTTAACGGTGAATATATTTTTTGTTTGTTACCAAAGAAGAACGTGGGCCACATGGCATCGAGTAATTTGTAAACTCCCCAAGTTCCCAATATGTAAATGTGAATGTACCAGAGCACATAGATCCACTGTGTCTCGCGCTTCGCCAACAGTTCCTTCTCCATTTTTTAAAATACTTGCACGCACTCTAATTCACTCGGGACGCACAACGCAAGAAACTGTTATTTATTTATTTAATTTTTTTTTCTTGCAACGAGGAACGTCTTACCTGCACTCGGGACAGAGGTCTGGGGGCGACTGGTGAAGTTACTGGTCATTATTTTTCGAATTCTCATTGACCCCAGACTTGACCCTAGGCCAGGAATTCCATTAAATCTAAACTCGATGATTTTGTAACTGTCATTTCCTCATTGTATTCTGATTTCAGTGAATTAATGGGGGTTGCGGGGAGCTTAGGGTCTAGTTCGGGAGATTGTGATCAAACGTCAAATAAAACTATTATTTTATTCATTGACAAGAATTGCCATTGCTATTTCTCAGTTCAATGATGAATAATTAAAATTTTCGATTAAAAAAAAAGAACGAGTTACCGTAATTTGGATGAATTAAATTTCAGTCCACAAATTTAAAAAAAAAGGAAAATTTTCATCGAGAAAAAACCGCCGGATCTCGCTCAGCCGATCCGCACTGATTAATTACTAAAAAAAAATCCATCACGTCCCCCTGGGAATAATAATCTTCAATAAACAAACTCAATTGAGAACTCTCAAATAATCGGAAGCGTTTTTAATCACAAAAAAAAACGAAAATACAAAGATATTAAAAATACGGAAAATCGGGATTCCAACGAGTGTTGAATACTGCTTCGTCCTCCTCTCGCGTTCGCCTTCTCCCTGGAAAATTCCCAGCTCATCGTGGAAATCAGCACAAATAGTCCAGTAAGTACGCGAAAGGATAAAAAATAAAATTTCAGCTGAACACGATTTGTAACAATAAATTGTTCTAAATTAATGGCACACAGAGTCCTCCATAGTCTCCAGCTCTTGCACCTCCTCTTGGAGTATGTCAGTGTCACCGTATCCCCAGACATTTGGTACGTGAGATCCATCGCCCGATCTGTTGGCCCGCCTCCGCACCATTTCCGGTAAAACGTATTTACGATCGTATGCCCATCCAATGTGCGCAAATGCATCAATAAAACCAGTGGTTATGTTGAATGAGTAATCACCGAGCTCACCAGTTTTGTAATCCCATGGAAATACGTGATGGTAATTGTGCCAGCCCTCGCCGAGTGCTGCTATCGACACTGCCACATTTTCAACTGGTGAAATATGTCTGAAGAAAATGGATTAATTAAAAAATCACCAATCCAATCAATCAATTACAAATTTATCCAAAAAAATATATTATTCGTCTCACTTGTCGTACGGCTTTTGACCCCACATATGAGCGATACTATTAACAAAGAATGCCAAATTAAGTGTAAAGCAGAATCGAAAATTGAAGTTTATCCAGAAGGAGGTCCACAGGCTTTCATTCCACAGGTAACAGGGCAAGTAGACCGGCAGGCCAATAGCAATAAGTGCAAATAGAGGAATGTAATACTTCTTCTGCCACATAACAATAGCATCGGCCTCCAAATCGCTCATATCAACCGCCGCTCGTTTCTCCTCAACATCAGGATGAGGAGTTGTGAAGAGCCAGCCAACATGAGCGAAGAAGAATCCGCGTTTTGCATTGTGTGGATCAGCATCAGTCTCACTGTATTTGTGATGTACTCTATGATCTAGAGCCCATGCGTACACGTGCCTCTGTTAAAAATAATGGGTAATGAATTTTTTTTTAATTTTATTCGGTAAAAACAGACGTCCCTTTAAAATTGTGGAATCTTTTATCCAATTGAAATGCAATTAAATTAAACAGTCAAGTCCTCTGTGATTTTTAATTACCTGCCCTGATATTGTAAATAAAAATATGAGAATAAGTCGCAGGGGCCATGTGGCCTTGTACGCCCGATGAGACCACAATCTGTGGGCTCCAGCAGTTATTCCAAAGCCCGACATATAAATTGTAACAAAAGCTGGAAAAAGAAAACAGATAAAAAATTGTAAAAAAACAATGTCACAAGTTCCAATGAATTACGTGTCGTTTATCGCGAGTATTGACCGAGCTCTTGGAATACGATAACAAATAGAAACCGCTGTAATCATTAGCTCCGTCTTCTCTACTCGAAAAGCACTGCAAAGCACGAATACCCTCGAGTCAACAAGAACACCATAACCGAGCAGTTACTTTTTTCTCGAAAAAATCTCGAAATGCAATAGAAAAATCAAAATAACCATTAAAATATTTTTTGTGTAAAACTTGGCGAGCCGTAAAAAAGGTGGAGTCAATATTTTCGCTATCTCCTCACAATTCCGAGATATTCACGAAAAACTCGAGTGAAATTATTGCGAACTGTCTGAAATTGAAGTGAAGACGAATCCCGCACAAGTCGCTCTGTTATCGTACCCCAACGAACCGTAAAGTGAAAATATTTATTGATATTTTGCAGTTAAAACATACCCCAGAGTATAGTCAGCCACTGGGCCTCAGTAAAAATAAGATAAATTCCATATAAACATCCTCCATGAACAAAAATTTGCACTATAAGATCCGGCCACTTGATAGCTGGCACATAAACTCTCCTCATTATTTCCTCGTTGCAATGATTTTTAACATTGACAATGTCATTTTTCGTAACTCCGTCTCGGGAATTGGGTGACATTGCTGAGTCATTCAGTCGTCGGTAGAAACTAAAAATAATTAAACACGAAAAATCCTAAATAATTAGTTAACTCATGTCATCTAAAACAATTAAGCGACAACAAAGTAATTTTTTTTTCACCCTACATGTAATTATTCTCACAGTCAAGGACAGAAAATTATCTATATACGGCGGAACACGTGACCATTTTTTTTTGTCGCATTCGCCATCTCAAAACTCATCAATTCCACTTCAATTAAATAAATTATCACGACAATAATAGTTGGGAAAATTGTTGCGCAACATTTTCAACTCGAGTACTCGATGGACTTTCATAATAAACTAGTAGCAATGAGCGAGATGACCCCCTTTAATGCAGCGGTCAATGTTCCACTGAATTAATACCCAATATTTTTGTCTTTTGTAAAAGAAAAATTCATTTAAAATTGTAATAAAAAATCGGGTAAAAAGTTATGAGGAATATTGTGAAATAAAATCACGAAGAAATCGAGAATGACTAGATGGAATGAAAAAAAAAGGAGCAAAAATGCATTTAAAATGAGTCCGCACGTGTCACAATGTCGTTTAATAGGTGAATAGATCCGATGATAATGGGATGCGGTAAAAGCCAAGCAAACATATCAACTCTACCATAAACTGCACGGCGAGAAAAATTCAATAAAAATTACGGAACAAAACGTAATCGGAGAGCGGAGCTGTTCAATGAAAAGTGCGAAGGACAACTGAAATTTGACGAATCTGGTCCGTAAAAATTACTCAGCCATCCAATGACTCATGGCGAGGTTGAATTTTTACAGAACATTCTGTAATTTTTCCGAAGCCTCTTTTTTTATTAAAAATCTAGAAAATGAGTTAGAAGTAAGCCCATAAGAAGATGTAAAATATTGTCTTTTTTTTTCAAATTACGTCGCACGAAAAAGGGACATACAAACACCGTCACTGCAGAACTAAAATGCAGTAGAATAACTATAGCTACAATTAGTCTGTAAACACGTGGGAGTTTGAGGTTAAAATCAAATCCAGAATATTTGAGAAAGCCGGTTAGTCCCGTCTCCGGTTATTTTAATCACTGGCTGAATGGTTAGCAACTGAAATCATATCTTCAACTCATCATCTAATCCTCAATTGCTATTTCTAACGATTTACTGTAAATTTTCATGATTTACAGTCACAGCGAAATAGAGCCGAATTTCCCCGAGGACTCACGATCAACTGCCAATGGGTCAAAAATACCGGAGAGTTCCATAAAAATTCTGGAACATTCCAGAATTTATATCCATTGGGCCGTAATAACCCATGAAATTTCTGGTAAAGTCTACACTTAACAGGAAACAACCGACAAAATTACGTAATTGTCTCGTACATTTTCCGGTGATAGACCTGAAAATTGTACGAGCTTTTGCCATTTATTTGCTTCGGTTCCTGTAAAAATCACGAACGGAAAACGAGTCTCGCTTACCGATTACGTGGTCCGTAATGTCTCTCAAATATTTCTCTCCGTGTAGTGAAATAAAACGATGAGTCATTAACTGATGTCACTATTAAAAGCCCTCAGATAACGTCTATCCTAGCAGTGCTTACCCGAGAGAATTCAACGACTGGAAAATTTTATTTCATTTTTCTACCCAGAAAATTGGTACAACTAGAAATTTCAACGGAACGCAACGATTTATATACAACTTTATTATCTATTATTTTCACACCTGCAAGAACCACTCAGTTATCACGCAGGTGGCCCTATTATCTAGATTTTTAAATCCACATTGAAGATTACTAAATGTCCAAACAAATCTTGGAAAAAGAATCGCCAAAAGAATTTTCTTCTCATCAATTGGTCAAAATTTCCCCACTAATTCACTCCCAAATTGGAATACTCTACTAATCAAGCTCATTAATTATTGAAAATAATCGAGTAAGAATTGAAATATTACGGAATTATTCATTGCAACAAATTCATTGAAAAATTGACACTAAAACGCGTCGATTTTAATTGAGGAAAAACTGTACGATGACGTGGTCTCCGGAAAATCAAAATTTTACGAGACAAAAATAAAAAAAGAGAAGAAGAAAATAATGAAAGAAATGTCGAAAAAGGTAATTCGATTGAAATAAAAATCTAAAAAGACAAAATAGGAAAAATAATTTTTCTACAATTTTTAAAAATAATAATAATTAATTTATTGTTTAGACTTACCTGCGGAGTAATTTTTATAGTTAATAAAAATTAAATGTCTCTTCTAATTATCAAAGGTCCACCGTTTTTCTTGTCTTCTTTACACTTTCACTGATAATTAGTGTTTCACTTTTGTTTTTCGAATTTTTTTTTTCACTTGTGATGTAAATTATGGAAAAATGGAGGAGCGTATGACAACAGTTCACGCCAACTAAATACTCGAGTTAGTTTTGTAACTTCGGAAATATGCCGCACGCTGCGTGTAGTTTAGTTACTTGGGAAATTAAATTTCTTGTTTCGGCGACTGCGCAAAAGATCTCGATATTAATTCCCATATATCAATTTTTTTCATTTTAAAAATGTAATTCTAAATTCCCTTGAATATTGAGAATAAATAGAAAACAATTCGCGTCAATGTCGGAAAATTCCTAGGAAAATACTGAAATGGTAATGCAGACTAGACGTGACCGTCGACTGCCAGTGAAATAGCGAAAAATAGAAATGAGAGCGTCCTTTATCGATTAATCCGCCTATCTCCAGAAATTATCTATAATAGATTTTCAGTGAAATTGATAACACAATCAATAATGTCCCAGAAATTTTTCGTTAAGAGAAAAAAAATTCACAATCAGCTGAAAACTATCAGAGTGATGTGAAAGCATTAAATTGTCAAATAAAAAAAAATTTAACATAGACAATTAAGTGCTTTACAAGCAATCCTCACCAGGATATAACTGACAATATAAAAAATTCTCAACGTCTAAAAAACAACAAGCAAATGTATAAAAGTAATAGTAATCAACTACAGATGTGTCATGAGATCTCCTCATTATCGACTGGCAGCACTTACTAACTGGAATTTTATTCTCGGAATATCTCAAACTCGAGGTGAACAATTGATTAAGCATATGAATCAATTGACACGTTGATGAAGTAATTTGTCAGTTACGAAATGGTAAAAATTATTTAATTACAATTATCGCGCGCTAAAAAGCTCAAAGGGCCTTCTGAGTTGTTTCACCACTCGCCTAAATCGTAAAATACGAAATACATTGAGAACTTTCTAACGATAAGTGTGTTATAATGATAATGGTACTGGTAAACTTGACCTTCGGTTTTAATCCTCAGTATTTGGAGACGAGTCTGGTAATCAGAATCATTGACTAGATTTTTTTTGTCTGTCATGTGCCGTTCAAATTGGACCTCAATTCACCATCACCCCGAGGCATTTCACAGACTATGGAATATGTTAAAGTAGCTCAACACTTGTTCACAATATAAATGTTCATAAAAACTGCGAAGAAAAAAATTCGCAGAAGTTCATTGAATTTTTTGGATTTTTTTTTCAGTCAATTTGATGAGTTCTAGTTTGCAAAGAAAAAAAATGTTATCTTTAAAAATTGGCATTTAATTTATTGTCTTGTATTGTTATCGGCTGTTGTGCTGCGTTAATACACCTTTTGAAGTGTGAATTGTAATGAGCGAAGTGAGATCTTTGAAGATTCCTAATATTTAAAATTCAAGTGGAAAATAAAAATCATGATTGATGTTTTGACTTTCAATTGCACTCGAGCTTCTTCATTTGACTATTTAAATTTCCCTCGCATTTATCGTGAATAAATAGACAAAGTGTAATTGTAATTGAGAGTTGAATTAACATCTGATGAATAACGATAAGATTTTAATAAAAAAACAATAATTTTGTAAGGTGTTTTACATGTGTTAAATTTGATTAGGAAGAAGCAAAATTTTTTTAATTGAAAAAGAAAATAGAACAGTTTCACTTTGTCGATGTCAATATATCGAAATTGAAAGACGGGTAATTTAACAGGATACGAGAAAGTAATTTATTATTAGCATTTCGCTTACGAAATCCTAGATAAAAATCAAAATCACTTTCAATACCAGTAATCATGACGAAATATTGACCGAAATTATTATTTAAAATTGATTATTCTGGCGCACTATAGACTGTCAATTCAATCGTGTCTACAAAATTGAAATGACTAACAAACTATGAAAAATTATTATCCCCTCAAAAAACTCGATAAAATTCAGATGAAATTAAAATTCCACAGATTGAAAATTGTTCGTAATTTATTTGAGGCAATAATTAATTATTTGTAATAATTAATTTACTCATCTGAGGTAATTAAGGGCGGAATAAATATGTCTGACAGTGAGATTGACTCTGCTTTATCAACGGCGAAAGCCCCGAGCTTTTGCAAAATTTTCTCGTCGCCTCAGTAGCGCTACTGAACGCACAAACTGGCCGGCTGATCGGGTACGGACCGTATCTACTACTTAAACATTAAAAATCGCAATTCAATAAATTCCTCAATTATTGCAACATCGCCGGGTGTCACCAGTGAACAATATTAATCACCGATAATAACTGATTAATTGGACTAATCGTCTGATGACAAGCGGTGGAGTTCAAGGATTAAATCACCTGGAAACATCCCCAACGACATCTGGAGACAGGATAAGGGTGGTTTTCTGTTCGATAGGGTACGGCGCATGGAAGTAAATCTATACCTAAAAAGGAGTCGAAAAATATAGCAATTGATATTTCATTTTTTCGCTTCCCACGTCGACAGACGAAATTTCCCGAAAATTTAATTTGGGGGATTTTCGATTGATCAAGGATCGAATATTTATTTTTAAAAATGGTTTTTTAGTGTTAAGAATTTTACTCACCATTAGAAAATACTGAACCAACTCGAGACTCCCCAAAATCTAATTTTCCATTGATTTTAATTTAAAATTATAATTTTATAATTTTTTTCATGGCGCGAGGTATTCTTTTGATTTGAATTATTTTAAGACATTCTAGATCCAGTTAAACCGCAAATCGTAAAAATATTTAGGTTTACTGTCGCATAATAGGTATTGTTGTAGATTGTTAATAAAACCATTTCTATTTTAATGGAGTTTTCAGCAACAATTATCTTTTTCAAAGGATTCTTAACCGGAATAAGTCGGCGAACTATTGAAAATTAAAGTAGCAGCCGCTACTCATCCTCCCCTTCACCAAACGAGGAGACAGTTTTTGACTGCAAGTACCGTTTCTCAGCCTCTTTCTAGCATTCACTGCTATTCCGTACGCTTCATTTCGCCTTCAGTTTCTCTCTGAGAATTACTGGTAGACTTGAGGAGAATTTAATCGATTACTCTCGGCGTTGAATTTTTTTTTACACTTTTGGAAGAGAATTTTATATCCACTCGCGAGAATTTTTCGACTCATCGAACATCCAGACTACGGTTTTTATTTATTTTTGGTTAACCTCTTCAGCTACTCTCTCAATTTTTAAAATAATTGGGTCAATCTGGCATAAATTGTGTGGGATATATGGGGCAAAGGACAATTAATTAATCAAACTTTTATGTAATTTTTCCCGGATAATGTGATAATTACTCCCATTTCAGGACAATTTTTTGATGAATTCTGAACGCCACAAGCAAATCAAGTGAAAAATTCACACACTATAAGGTTAATATCTCTTCAATGATCAGACATATGAACTTTTGTGTTGCATGCTAATATACTTTTGACGTAAATACACTTCCCTTGTTTTTCACACCAAAGTTAGACTCAAGGTAATCGTATAAATCCCTCCCATTTTCTCAGAAAACTAGAATACAAAATTCGAATGTATGCGAACAGTGTCTGAGACACTTGACGAGTGATAAAAAAAAAATAAGAAAAAAAAAGTGAGCTGCCATTTTTTTTTCTTACTTCAAACAGAAGATGATGGGTTGTCATTTCTGAATAAACTTATGTAATACATGTTTGGCTAGCCATCTCACGTAATTTTTTCTTTTTTCAACTCTCCACCTCGACTTTTCTCGTCGCATTCTTCTCGGTTTTAATGGGGGAAAATTTTTTGGCTCATTCAGGGATTGGGTGCTCAACACAAGGCGACCTCGACCGTGGACTCAATACGAGGCAAGAGTCACGTAGGATAATAGATCTGGTAAAGTGTAGTTTCCTTGACTGAAGACTATGAGTTAAAGTACGAGAGAAATTTTCCCTCTTATTCCAAGGGGAGCAAAAAAATATGGCTTGAATGAAGATAAACCTAAATTTAATTTTATATTTTTTAAATTAATACTCTTAGTACCCAAACAAAATATATAGCGTGTGAAATAATGATTGGCTCACCATAAATTGGATTTCTTCTAATGAAAGGTAAAAAAATTTCACTCCAACCAACAATTTCAAATGTCAAATTTGACGAAAAATTGAAAGCCCTCGGCAATCGTCACCTCCTAATTGACTCTAATTACATTTAACCATATTTTCCACCCGATGGGCCAATGAGTAGGTCCCTCCGCTCTAAAAATTTCCAAATATCATTACACCGAATATCCCAACGGATGTTATCCCTCCAGAATGACGGGGGAAAGTTAACGCCGGAAATGTGTCTAAATCCTTGAAAAAATCATCAGACACTGCAATCCTTCAAATATTTAATTTAAAAACTGCGCAAACAATTCCGAGGAGAGACGACGGGAAATCCCGCTGGTAGATTAACGCAGAAGTGTACACACGAATTATTATTCTCAAAATAAATTTTCCCCTCCCCAGGGAAGGAGTCATTGACTGAGGGGGGGAGGGCGAAGACCCTTCGGCATACGTGTAACCGGCCACGAATCCTTCATTTTCAATTTCTATAATTCCCTGACCCGTCAAGGTCACCGGCCCAGGAGTACTGTAACGTATAGGCCATCCACGTGTTTTAACCGGTCGCTGTGTGATTAACTAATGGATCATTGGCCATGAGAATAAGCCAGAGGTAGATTGTCGAAGAAATGAAGAAATACGAAGGGTCACACGAGAGATTGATTCTATTTACGAAATATATGAATATATGGGAGGAATAATGAGAGAGATATGTACTGAAACGGGTTTGTCACTCCAAGGACACATTAACTCGAGTGAATTTTTTTTTTTCATTAATTCCTCCCACCCCCTACCACCCAGCATCCAAAAAAATCCACGATTTTCGTTCAACGACTGGGCGGGGAGCAAAATCGAACTATCTTTACTATTCGACATCCGGCGATCTAACGATGCCATTTCGAGGGGTCCAGTTTTGTTTTGAAGCTGGAAAAAGAGCCTTGAGAATGAAGAAAACATTAGGAAATTCGTCTCTACCATTAACGACTTAGCGTCTAATTGAGGACAGTTTATTGGCGATATATTACAAACGCACGTGACACTAAATTAATTACCGACATTGGGGGAATAATTAATTGAGGAAATTGTCGCAATGACTTTCCTCATAGCGTGGAAATTGTACAGGAGCGGATGCCCATTGACTCAGAATTTGTCATGAAACTTAGGACAATAGGTGGTGCCATGAAAATTAAATATGTAACATTGTAGTCACTATTGCTAAATCACCGGTGCAAAGGCACAGATGTAGTAGTAGTATTCCATCGTCATTTACGTATTGTGGTAGATGTTGTCGAGTTGGTTACTATATTCCGTGAGAATTGTGCGAGGAAATACTCCTCGAAATGTGAATATTATATTAATGATTTTAGTTCAAATGATATTCAGTAGAGAACTGGTAAAACCACTCGGGAAAAAAAAACGGAAATATCTTCGATTTTGGGAGAGATAGAAAAATTTGTCTAATGACCTTATGTATAGCTCTGAATTTAATTTACAAAAAAGGTGGTAATAAAATTTTTCGCATCCGCCTCGGATTACGAGATATTCACCGAAGCCGGGACGACGATCGAAGCTTGAGGTGATTATCCGGTATCTCAGTCGCTCATGCGAGCGGAATAATTAATTATCAAATATCTTCGTATCTGAGGGGCAGAGCGAAATTTTTTTAATAACCTTTTTTGTAGAGCGAAATTATATCTACAAAAAAGGTCAGGAGCAAAATTCTTCTGTCGCCTGCGGATTTCGAGATAAGGCGGCTTTTCAACGAATCCAATTATTGAAATACTATTTTATCTGTGATTAAATAATTGGTCAATAGATTGTCAATTAATTTTGATTTTAATTAGACGGATCGGCGGATTAATCATTAACAATTTGAATATATCGCGTGCACCTCAATGGTGAGGTTTATGTTTGCATTTTATTTTGGACGAGTGTTCCAGTCGTTCACGAGAGCTGAATAGTAAGTCATGACATCTTTATTGAATGGGGATTGAGTGGAATGAAGGCTTCACAGTGGCATTGGGTGAGGCCATTTTCTCAGTGAAGAAATTTTTCAAATCGCTGAATTAATTACTCCCAATAAAAAAAATAGGGAGACACCAAATTTATAGAGAAAACCTTTCAATTGAATATAATAATCTTAGGAAATAATCTCTTTTAAATAGAACTCCTCCGGCTAAAATTATTCCATTACTAACGTATTTTTCACATTTTTAATTACTTAACCATGATGACATTGACACTAATCAAGATTGATTTTCTAAAATGTCCAAACTTGGAGATGTGAAATAATGAAAAAAAGAATTCCAAATTTCTCAGCTCGATTTCCCCTGATGAAACCGAATTATTTCAAAAAAAAATTACATCAACTGTTTTGTCGTGAGTGAGAGATGAAAAAAAAAACAGATTATAAATTGTAATTAGCCTAGATTCAAAGATTTTTTCACGTCTAAAAATTTATCTACCCAATAAATGTGATTAGAAAATGAAAATTCCGTATTAGCTTCGGCAAAAAAATTTTTCGACAGGAGAAAATCCCGTACTTGAAAACATTTGTACTACTCTCCTTTAATAATCAGTTGTAGTCGCTTAGTTATCGGAACCTCCTCGAGAATGCAACTTTCCTACTGTCGCAATGTTTAAACTAGGAAAAACTCATTATCATTGTCCCCTATGGCTTGACTATCGTCGAGCCGGTAGTTATCAACATTAAAAAAAAAAAATCCAAGAAAAAACACGAGTCCCGAGTCGAATGCCAACAACGGAACTGGAACAAGTGCATCATTCGGCACGTGGAAATAATTATGAAAATCGATCATGTGGATCAAAAAAAATTGATTATTGATAAGTTTAATTGCCTCCGTCCTCCCCCAAACTGACTGATTATTTTCGTCAACGTTTGGGCAATTATTGCTTCCTAACATCGGCCAATTTTAGTCCACCAACGCCGGCAGGTATTTTTTTTTCTCCACCGCCCCCCTCCTCCCTCCCCCCTTCCCCTGCGATTGGTGGGGGTAAAGTGTTTTGGTCAGTGAGAATTGAACTGGGGGGGCAACAAGAAACTCCATAAGTGGGACATACGCTCATCCATCCCCGTATTTCGTTGTGAACTCGCGAACAGAGCGGAGACGTTTTTTTTTTTTCTAAATTTTGTGCCACGAGTTGAACATTTTTGGAAATTTAATTTTTACTCTCGTGGGAATTTTCAAGGGATTCTGACTTGCCGCAACGCCACATCACGTGAGTTTGTTATTATTACATTTTTTGAGTTCTTAATTTTTTTTTCTTTAATCGCAGGGAATTTAGCCGAAATTCTTGTTTAACGCGAACTTCGTGATATCGTTAAAGTAGAGGGAATATTATTTATTTATATTTTTATATATGGGGAAAATTATTAAAGTTTATCATTGAGAAAAATATTAAATTACATTTCGCAATTTTTAGAAGTTGAGGAAAAAAAAAATCACGGTTCATCCGACATGTACCCTATTGCTGAATTTTCAATGACAATAATTGGAAATATTCAGTGGATGCTGAATGTGAAAAAATTAAAAAGTGAGCTAGCCAAAAAAAAAAAAACAAGTGATTAATCGCGAAGAGGCCGACGCACGTGTCACGCAAATGGCGTTTGAGAATTTTAATTCAAGAATTCCCCCTATTAATTCTGAAATTTTGATTTAAACCCGGAATTGTTGAGATGCCCTCGAAAAATAAAAAAAAATTGCATTCGGTTAATCGGCACGTGTGGTTAGAGGAAAAGAAAAGCCCCTGAAAAGCGCCCGTAAACGGCCGGAATGTAGTGGCCTTTGATAAGGAAAACCCTGACTAGAGATAGCCATAACTACCCCACACGTTGAACAACACAATAATTAGCAAATAACCGACGCACAAGGAATAGAATTTAATTAACTACACGAAACTAGTGAATAATTTCGTAGAAAGCACTTTTGACATTTTAGAAATGCTAATGTCTCATTATAATATTTTAAAATAATTCTTCCCCTTTGGAAAGTACAACTATTCCCCCCCATTAATTATTCATTCTATAGATAATTTATTTTTTCGCTTTGTGTTGTGAATTATTTAAAAAAATGTGAAGCGTGCGAATTTTGCCAGACATCAGATAATCCCAGCTACCCTAGACATTGAAAAGTGGAATAATCACAGTTTCAATTAATATCTCGAGACCTAACGGATTTACAAAAAAAATTGTAATAACCTTTTTTGGAGCTATCAATTAGCCCTACAAAAAAGGTCAAACAAAGATTTCGCTGTCTCTATTACTTCCGGAGATGTGAGCTCCAAATGGCGCAAATGAAGTAACCACAAATCAAATATCGAAGTTTTTTTTTCTTGCAATGTTCGCGTAGTAATTTTCAATTTTACATTCACTGGCAGAGGAAAAAGTGAAAAGTGCCTACTTCGTACTACCCTTAAAAAGTAAAAATTGTGGCCAGTGACATGGTTAAGGGTACCAATCACGGAATTCAACCGACAGAATAAAGATATTCTCGTTGACCTGAAAATCGCCATTGGCCTCGATCTTCACCAATGGAACATGTTTCAACGGGCCCGCTACAGACTCTTCATCTCACTTCCTTGCGCTTGAGATTGACCCATTCATGTACTTCTCACTCGTTTCACTTTTCCCCTACTACTTGGAATTCTCATCGTATCGAGTAGGCAACGAGTACCGTTTCGCTTCGAATCTTACGGTGCAATTCGTTTCATCTTACGGACACTCTTACTGGGATGAAACTATACGAGAAATTATGGTGCTTATCCAGCGGTGGACTACATATGAAAAGAGAGAGATGAGTCTCCTGAGAATGATCCGGAGATTTTATTAGAATCAATAAATTCTAATGTTTCAATTTGAAAACGCGAATTGTCTAGCAAAGTTGAGCACGTGATTAAAGTCGAAATATCTCGAAATGCCCGAGAGCTGTCGAAATTTAGGTCCTACATTTTTTGTAGATCTCAGTTCGCTCTTTAAAAAAGATTTTAACGAAAAATTATTTATTTTCAATGGATTCCAAGATATTCACTAAAAACTGACCAAGAATTAAATTCGCCGTAGACTGCGCCATGAAATTATCAGAAATTCTCAAATGTCTTCAATCGTCGATACCTTCCGATCCAGCGATCGCATTTCGATGAATAAAGAGTCATTTTAAAGCGCGAAAAACAGCCTACAGTGCAAAAAAAAATACTCCAATTTCACTCAGCCAATTCCGACATCAAAGAGATTCGCATTTAAATGTAATTTCGCATGAGTGTCTTACCTTCTACATCGACATTATCTAATTACTGTATTTATTTTTTGCTTAAACGTTGCTTTCACCGAAACCGTCTCTCCAATTCCGATGAATTTCTCTCTCTCCCATCAATCACTAAATCATTTGTAACACCTAATAACCGAGTCATTGAGTATTTAATGGGAGGGAAACTATGTGGGACACTGATTGAATTTTACTTCATCTCGAGTACACAAAGAGAACTGACGAAAACAAAAAATCGAGCCAGCAGGTACCGTTGGCATCCTTTCTCCCGGCTCTTTACTCTTTAATTTCCAAATTCCAACTGTGCACATTCGTACGAGTCTCTCCTAATTAACTCCACTCCCGAACAATTACCTAAATTATTTTATCAATATTAATTACAAGATCATAAATTCATTGAATTTAATTCCCTTCGTTTTTATTAATTGAACTGCACGGGGGGAAAATAAGCAGCGAAAATTAATATTTCCCTCCTCCCCGTACTTTTGCCTAAAAAAAAAAAAAGAAATGATTTTGCTGACGAGCAACTGACATTGATATTCTCCCCCCGTAGCATTTGATTCGCAAAACCATACTGTCTCACCAATAAAAAAGGGAATACTTCATTTTTTTTTCAATTACTTACTACTTTATTCACTTCAGTCAACTTTTATGCAACATTTGCACTGATTATAACAAGTTCAGGATTCTAATTGACCCAGTGTATTATGAAAATAATGTAAAACCATATCTCGATTTGTCAATGCAAATTGTCGCTCTGCCATGAGATTAATAAAATTATTTCCCTAAAAAAAATAACCAGAGTGAGGTAAAATTTATGTTGAATAAGAAAAAAAGAAATTTCCATATGAATTGAGCGTAGAAAATTTGGTCGTAATTATTCGACGACTTAAATGTCTCATTCGTCATCCGAAAATGTGTCAACAATTTGTATTCTACGTCTCGACGAGTATCCTCGAGATGTTAAACATTGAGATAATCTGGAGAGCGAGTGAGTCATTGAAAACAAACTCTTTTGAGCGAATTCCCTTTCACACTCGCGGTTTGTGAAATCCCCCATGTATTTTTTTTTAATAATCTTCCAGGTGAATTTCAAATGACAGTCATTCAAATCTTTCTTTTTTTTTCCTTCGGCGCGAGCGTTTGTGACGCATGTTAAATACGAGACTGGAATTATTGCGACATGAAATGAGCAATGAGAAACGCATATCATCGATTGACATTGTAACATTAATTATTTGTTTGATCAATCATTGACGGAGTTGGGGGATTTTTTGACTTGATAAATATTTTGGGACCAAAGGTATTTTTTTTTCAAACTAATCGCATGTTATCTCAAAATTCCCGATTATAAAAATTCAATTGTTCATCGATAGTTGAAAATTTTTTAAAGAAATTGTATGAATTAATTACAGCTTTCTGAATAATGGCGCCGAATCTCTTTGGCAGTTCGGCGACCCTGTTTCTGGAGGCATCGCAAAGTGCTGAAGCTAATAAAACAACGACTGAATTACAAAACGTTGCCAAAACACCAGTAGATAAATCACAAACACCGTCAAAGTACAAATGGCAAATTGTCTGGAGAAATGTAATAGCCTTTGTCTACCTGCACATCGCAGCACTCTACGGAGCTTACCTACTATTGTTCAAAGCTAAATTATTATCATTTGTAATGTGTAAGTATTGACTGAAAGCCTACCGACCCAAAAAATCTGAAGTCCCTCTCTAATGGTCTCCAATATTTTCATTAAAGTTTGGACAGTAGCAATATCATCAGCAGTTGGCATAACAGCTGGTGCTCACCGGCTGTGGGCGCACAGATCATACAAAGCAAAATGGCCAATGAGGCTGCTCCTGATGATCTTTCAAACGCTGGCCTTCCAGGTAAGCCCTCGGTGAAGAGCGCAATCCCCCCCGTAAACTCAAAAAAAAAAACCCACAATAACCGTAATAACTACTTTCAGAATCACATTTACGAGTGGGTCCGAGATCACCGAGTCCATCACAAGTTCACAGACACCGACGCTGACCCCCACAACGCAAAGCGAGGCTTCTTCTTCTCCCACATGGGCTGGCTTCTGGTCCGCAAACATCCGGACGTGATAAACAAGGGAAAAACCGTGGACATGAGCGATTTAGAATCAGATCCAATAGTCGTATGGCAGAGAAGACTCTACCTACTTCTCATGCCCCTAATCTGCTTCCTCATCCCCACCTGGATACCAATATACTTCTGGAACGAGCGGCCAATGTACGCCTGGTACCTGACAGTCTTCAGATACACATTATCACTGAACCTGACTTGGTTAGTCAACTCAGCCGCTCACATTTGGGGCACAAAGCCGTACGAAAAGTGAGTAATCAATCACTAATATAATAATTCACTCCCTAACCGTCCCTCTTAAACAAAAAAATTACCCCTAAATTAATGGCAGATTAATCGAAAGATTAGTCGCTGTCAAACAAGTCCTCCTCGGGATCAGTTAATTCAAAAATTTAGAAATAACTTGTCAAGTGGAGTGAACATATGAATGAAATAGCCCAACTAAAATAAATCAATAAATACGAGTAGACACACGAAACGTAAACACACCAAATGTAAACACACCCGAGCTCAACCTGTTACTGGTTACAATAACAAAGAGCAAACACCCAAGAGGGCCATTCACCTCACCTCACCTCAAATACCGACAAACTTGGTGATAGTAAGAGTACTGAGGCCAATTCCAGTAATTATTTTTCATATTAACAGATCCATAAGCCCAACCGACAATTTCAAGATAGCACTGGGTGCATTTGGCGAAGGCTGGCACAATTATCATCATGTTTTTCCCTGGGATTACAAAGCTGCTGAGCTTGGTGATTATCGTGGCAATTTTACAACCGGTTTCATTGATTTTTTCGCTTCAATGGGCCAAGCATATGATCTCAAAACAGTGCCAATTTCAATGATTGAAAAACGTGCAGCAAGAACTGGTGATGGTACTAGAATACAACAGACCAATAATGGCCAACACACCCACGAGGGGGCTATATGGGGTTGGGGTGATGCTGATATGTCACCTGAGGAGATACAGGATGTGGAGATAAGCAACAAGAGTGACTAAATTAATTATTAATGTGAATACGTGTGAATTGACTACTTAATACGCGCTCAGTGATTTTTCTTTTTTCTCTGATGATTCGTTAACAAAAAAAAAAACAAAAGAAAAAAAAACAGACACCCCTCCCGAGACGACACCCCTACCGAGACACACAGATACACAGACACACATACACATGGAAAAAAAAAACGAATGACCAATGATGAAAAATTCCGCGTGATTTTTAACGAGACTTTGTGGTGATATTTCAACTGTCAAATTTTATACGCGACTAGAGGTTATAGATATAGATAAACTACGGGTTCAATTGCTCCAGAGTTCGTCGGTCTTCCGTTAACAATGACACATTGTTTCAATTGTAAGATTAATTATTATTATTATTATTATGTGTTTTTTTTTTTTACAAGCCACGGCTGGTGGATGTTGTCAATATGTTGGCAAAACAGCACAAGACTAAGAGAAAATAGAAATACATTGTATCTGCTGATATTCGCTGAGAGCTCGGCTCATGGAACATTTTGTTGTTTGATCATTTGTTACTCTTGTCTCTTTCACTCTCAATCACAATTGACAGTGACAAGAGAGGAGAGAGAGAGAGGGGAGAATTGACAATAATTAATCAGTGGCCTATTCATCCACATTTTGTTTCTCTTCGCACATTATGCCCCGTCTATATTAATATTAACATTGTATTTATGAATAAATTATTATTACGACCAATGACATTTGTAATCGTTAATTATTGCGGATGAATTAATAGGCCCACTTGTGCAATCAATAACTGGCGATCGAGTGGAGCAATTGGAGTGGGTTAAATTGCATTTTTAATTTTGAAAAAAAAATAATCTCGAAAGGGGGCTAGTAATTTTGCTACTCCCACCCCTAAATATCAGTTCAATTTATTTTTTAAGCTATCGCGTTACGATATTGCATTAGGAAATAATGGGAAAGAAAAAGAATTTCCCACCGCATTTACAGCGGCTGGAACACTCACCCGACAATTAAAACTAAACGTCGACAGAATTCGAGTCAACGCTGCTAGTGCAACAAGCCCAAGGTCTGCTGATCGAGCAATTTCTATTCATATTCCTTGAGTCGTGAATTATTGAGCATTTCCTTGACAAGAGAGACCGAAAAAAAAAAGAATGGAGAACAAAAAAATTTCCTCAAACTTCTCTTTACCCAGGTAATTTCACGTCAACCACTGGATTATCTAATTTACGGTACAGCCATTTAAATCTCCGACTCTTGACAATTGCGCAATGAGCCCACAGATTGCATATTTATATTCTCCGTACAGTTTACAGTTCGTGACTCGAAAAATAATCATTGCTATTGTTTCAAACAATATTTGACGATGAAATACGTGATAATATTGCACGCATCACCTAGTGATATAACCATTACATATTCAATTAGACGCATGATTAACCCTAATTACAAATCGCGAGGGCGTAATCGTGTTATTTACTTGTAGATGAATAATAAAATTTTCACTGATTAATCTTAATTCGTGAGTCACTCCAGTTTTTTTAGTCTAACCATTTCTTTCCATTTCCGTTTAAATTGGAAAAATTATAATTTTTTTTCAGGATGAAAAAATGGAAAACTGTTCATTGAAACCTTTCGATCGATAAAAAAAAATTGTATTGTATCAATTAAATATGAATAATTAAGGAATTATCACCCAATAAATAACGGCTTTGTTTACCCGTTTCCAGGACGAATGGACTCGTATTTTTTATATAAAAAATTTTTGAATAAAATAATTGTTTAAATTCAATATTATTCTGATCAATTGAGGGGGAAAAATCCAGGAAAATCGGCCCATTGACACCCTCCCACCGCTCATCCCAATTATTCAATTCGTTCCAATTACAACAGCCATACTTAAACATTTGAATGGTAGTCATCGAGTCGAGTTCATGCACCAAGTAGTTCACAAATTTAGTTCTTCGTCGTATTTCCGCGATATCGCTTCCCCAATTTAAACACAGAGCATCGATACAATGAGGCCCTATCAGCGATTGGAATTGATTTTTTGGACTCGAGAGAAAGTCGAGAGGTCGCACTAAGAATTAAAACTAAATAAAAAATTACATCCAACTGTCGACAGTCAGTTGACTCCCGACAGTGCCAAGTGAGCCCCGCCGCGGGATAATACGTGCTCTCGCCGGATCGAAAAAAATCAGAAAGTATCGGTATTTATTCGCGCTGGTTACGTGCTTTAAACATCATTATTTGTTCTTCCATTATTTTTAAACTCTATCCTCCCAAATTAACCAATAACTCTTGAACAATATTGACCGTTGGCTATCCTCCCGGGGTGAATGTGAATTTTGTCGAGTGCGAGATGTTGTGAGACGGGGGAAAAAGTGAAATTTAATTGTACGAAAATTATTCCCCTTATCCTGTTGATTCAAATAAAAAAGCGGGAAACAAGTTCGAGATTGACGCTTGCGCACACCCATCATGAACGATATAGATCACGTGACTGCACCGAGAAGAGACTGTTGTGGCAATGTCGCCGGTGATTGCCGGACGAAAAATTTCATTAGAAAAAATCAACTAGATTCACCGGCATTCGGCTGCATATGCTGCTCCTGCATTGTTCTCGGATTAATCTGCACTCTGACAATTACACTGCTGATTATCACCCAGTCGTCCGACATATCTGCTCACGGTAAGAGACTTTGACCCTAAGTTTGTTCATCATTCGGGGATAAAACCAGAGAGAGAGAGAGAGCGAGAGAAAAAAAAAACAATTTGTTAAGCAGATTTCCGGAGTAGACTAAGATACTTTGACGTACCTAAACGTCGATATTTTTCGTGTCAAGCTTTGTAAAGTTACCTAGAGTTGAGTAAAAACCAAAAGATCCATATTGAAAGAAAAATCCAAAGAAGATTCGATTATCTCAATATGTTTTTCTCTTCTAGCGAAAGAAGACAATTACAATTGACGAAAAATTTACACTAGCTATTGCTATATTCAGTATTAACCGACCGTTCGAAAAACGATGTCTTATCGCTCATGGAGATTAACATATCAAATACCTAGATTATTTCGTATGAGAAAATTCTCAACACTGCGTGCTTGGTATTGCCCCCTGATTGGTACGTCTCACTACTTAAAAAAGTGCAATTAAAGAGAAAAAACTAATGAAAAAAATTGAACCTGATTTTATTTTCAGATTCACGTCGTCCACAAGCCTACTCAAAAATGTCGTTAAATGATAAAACAACGGACGTTCGATTCCGATTGTCTCCGGATGTCAAACCAATCCACTACGACCTCTACCTCCACCCAGACCTGGTGGCGGGTACTTTCTCAGGTCAGGTGACAATTCTCATTGACGTAAAATCCAAGAGGAACTACATAGCACTTCACCAGAAGGACCTGAACATCACTAAAGCAAGCCTGAAGACCTTCGACCGCGAGAATAATTACGAGATCCCCATAAAAGAACAATACACAGTTGAAGCACTTGAAGAACTAGTGGTAACATTCAACAACGACATCCCCGACGGTATGTACCAGCTGGCATTCGACTTCAATGGAGCCCTCCAGCCGGACAAGATCGTCGGTTTCTACGCGAGTCGCTATAAGGACGAGCACGGCCAGAAGAAAGTGATAGCAACATCAAAATTCGAGCCCACCTACGCCAGGAGAGGATTTCCCTGTTTCGATGAGCCCTCCTTCAAGGCCCAATTTACCGTAAAACTAGTTCACCCAACTGGCGATGGTTATCACGCACTCTCCAGCATGAACGCCGAGAGTGCAGTCATCAACGAGCCCGACCTAGGTTTGACAACGGTCACCTTTGCCAAAAGTGTTCCCATGTCAACCTACCTCATCTGCTTCATTGTCAGTGACTTTGTCGCTGTGACAGCACCAGCTAAAAAGCTCAACGAGACCGAAACCTTTCCCATAAGTGTCTACACAACCAGAGCACAGAAAGACAAAGCAGCATTTGCATTGGACATCGGTGTCAAGATCATAGAGTTCTACACAAAGCTCTTTAAAATAGACTATCCTTTACCTAAACTCGACATGGCTGCTATACCAGATTTTGTTTCTGGAGCTATGGAGAACTGGGGATTAATCACTTACCGAGAAGCCAGACTTCTCTATGACAAACAAACAAGTTCCACTACCGATCAAGAGGGAATTGTTCAAGTTATAGCTCACGAATTTGCTCACATGTGGTTTGGAAATCTTGTTACAATGGGCTGGTGGCACGACTTGTGGCTCAATGAGGGTTTTGCTAGTTACATGCAGTACAAGAGTGCTGATGCTATTCTACCAGACTGGGGAATAATGAGTAGATTTTTGCCTGAAACACTTCATCCAGTTTTCATAACAGATGCTAAGCTGAGCTCACATCCTATTGTACAGACTGTCACCAATCCCGATGAAATTACTGCTATTTTTGATGTGATAACTTATAGGAAGGTGAGTTGTTTTTTTGATGAAAGATGTTTAATGACAATATCTGACGATCAAATGAGGGGATGTGGACGACCCAAATTTCACGTTAAAGCTTGAAGAAATATCTTGAGAGTGAAAGAAAAGTCAGGGAAATCCACTCAGTCAATCTTGAGTTATTGTCATTTGAAGAGCAATCAACAGTCCATTTAGAACAACCAGCAATTGTCATCAATTATTGAAATGTCTAAATTAATACATTTTCAGGGAGCATCAGTCCTCCGTATGCTGGACAATTTCGTAGGATCAGAGGCCTTCAACTGGGGTGTAACAGCCTACCTAAATCAATTCGAATACAGCAACGCTGAGACCGCAGATCTCTTCCGAAGTCTGCAGACATCAGCTGGTAGTAAAATCAATATAATTGCGATAATGGATACCTGGACAAGACAAATGGGCTTTCCGGTGGTGAATGTCAAGAGAAATGGTACGACATTCACACTCACCCAGAAGAGATTCCTAGCGGATCCAGATGCTCAATGCAATCCCTCAGAGTCTGATTATGGATACAAATGGACAATTCCCATCACTTACATTACCGATCAGAATAGTAGTCCAACATTAATTTGGTTCGACAAGGACGCCCCTAAACTTGAGTTAAAGCTGTCCGAACCAGCGGATTTCGTGAAATTTAATCACGATCAGGTGGGATATTATAGAGTCAATTACGACGTACAGGATTGGAATACCTTCGTCGAGGTGCTTCAGAATCGCCACAAGAGGCTGTCTGTCTCCGACAGAACAAGCTTAATCGAGGATGCCTTCAGTCTAGCTCATGCCTCCCAATTAGACTACACCATTGCCTTCAAGATGACCTCTTACCTTGGTAAGGAACAGAGTGCCATTCCATGGAGAGTAGCTGCTGCCAAGTTGAAGAGCATTGACAATCTTTTGGCCTCAACCGATATCTTATCAAAGTACCGGGTAAGTGATTTGATCAGGCTGATGTGAATGCTTGAATTAAATTATTCCATCCTGAATCTGTCACTAATATTTTATCAATCCTTCAGCAATACCTCAGACAACTGGTGGACAGTCCATATCACGATGTCACGTGGCGTGTGGATGAGTTCGAGGATCACGACACACGTATGCTGAGATCTTCAATCCTAAATCTTGCCTGCACCGTTGGACACACTGAGTGCCTCGACGAAGTTGGCGATATCTTCAAGAAGTGGATAGACGATATAAGAGACATTAGACCCCATCCAGACATTAGAGAAGCTGTCTACAGATACGGAATGAGTCACGTTGGTAAAGAGGCCGAATGGAATGTAATGTTCCAGCGATTTGTTGATGAGACTGATGCCAGTGAGAAGCTGAATCTCCAGCGAGGTCTGGCGGCTGTTCAATCCAGTCCACTCCTCACCAAATTCATTGGAATAGCCGTTGACGAGAAGTACGTGAGATCACAAGACACATTTGGCTGTCTTCTGGCAATCGCCAGAAATCCCATTGGTACTCCACTGGTCTGGGACTGGGTCAGAGAGAATTGGGAGTTTTTGGTGAAACGTTATACATTGAATGACAGATATCTGGGACAATTAGTGCCCGGAATAACAGCATCGTTCGCTACTGAGATTAAACTCCAGGAATTGAGGGCTTTCTTTGAGAAGTATCCTGATGCTGGGGCTGGAAAGTCTGACAGGCTTATGGCACTTGAAACTATCGCTAGTAATATCAAGTGGGTGCAGCTGAATTCAGAGAGTATTGATAAGTGGTTGGATTCTGTTACCAAGTGAGCGAATGTCGTCACTGCCTTTGAAAATGTTGAATTTATTATGTATTAAGTCACCCTATTTTCTCCATTTACATTAAATATTTTGTAATTTTTTGTAAACGAATGAGTAATAAATTACCTATATCTATTGAAATCAGGCGAGTTTTGTCAACGCATAAATTTACCAAAGCCTTCAGTGTTCGCTAAAGTTGCTCAATGAATATTCAACAGTTAATGGATAAATTGTTATGACCCACCCACATCGTCAGTACAAAGTAATACGTGAGTCGTGCATTCTTATCTAAATGTCTCAGAGATAACGAGAATTTTGTGCTCTATCAGTTACTCACATAACTCAACGAGTGAGGCATAAGCAGAGTAAAATCAACAATTGAACTGTGGAAATGTCAAATTTTTGAAGAGCCCGCGACATTGAGTAGTGGCAGGTGACTACCATTAAAAAAAATAACAAAATGAATTATCAACAGTTCCGCCGTCTCCAAGTCTCCAATTGGATGATCTCCAGAGGTTTGAAAATATTATTAATCCTCATTGGAATTGTCATCGGCTTATTCTTAATTACCGGAAAATCGGTGAGTGAAAAAAATAAAATCATTTTTAATGAATGAAGACGACCAGAATCGACCAATGTCCACTGGTTTCGTTGACTTTCCCCACCAGAGAGACGCAAAACTCCGGACAATTTATGCATTACAAGAAGACATAGCTGACATTCTAGATCTAGAAATGAAGTACACAATCGAACAGGGATTCCCAGAAGAAGACAAGTGGCTACCGTTGAGCAATATAAAAGGACACATCTATTCGGCATATCTGGACTTACGTCCCGAGATCATTCTCAAATACTCCACGTCTGGAGATAAAACTTGGGGAGAGATATTTGTCACAGCTCTACTGCCAACCAAAACTCGAGGAGATGATTTGACTTGTGTTCTCCAGTTCGAAGAGACCGATGAAAAAACAATATTAAAAACCATTCCAGCCCAGATAAAAATATTAAATGAACACTGGGACCTGGAGTACTCAGCCTTCCTCGTTATTTGCGATCTGGCGTATCCTACAGCTTACAATTACGACTACATTTACAAATTTAAACAGCTGCCAAAAGCAGTCGGAATTGGAAGTGGTGGATCGATGATCGGACATTTCGTTGATGTGCATTATCCAAAGTATGGATTGAACCAGTTTTACGGAGAAAGTAGGAATTCAATTGCTGTGTGCATTCCAGGTGAGTGGCTAATTCATTTATCTCTTCTATAATTTATTGTTTTGTTAAAACACATGGGAATTGACAGAATGATTTCTCTAGTTTTAAAATTAATTTCGATTTAATTGAATTGCAATTGACGCGATCAACCGAATGTTAATTTCAGTTCTCCATCATAATTTCGATGGCGCCCTTGAACTAATCGAGTTCCTAGAGTACTACGAAATGATGGGAATCGATCACTTCACCATATATAACTCATCGATGTCACCCGAAGTAAACAGAGTCCTGAACTATTACAAATTCAAGCTAAAAGCAACAATTCTCGATTGGACTTTACCATCGATTTACGTTTACGAGCAAACTCTACGACATCAGGGTCTCTTTGCAGCATTAAACGACTGTCTCTACCGAAATACTCATCATCAAAGCTACAAGTATGTGGGTATATTCAACGTTGATGAGTTTTTGGTGCCCCGACGTCACGACAATATTCAACAGCTCATGAATGAGCTCGATTCATCGCCTGATTACAACCAATTCGCTGGTTTTTTATTCAGAAATGTGTATTTTTATACTATGTATATGGATGATCACAGATATCGGGGAAAAGGTGAGATATTTGCACAATTTTTCTGGGCCCTTAGGAATTTAACTATCCGAATAAATTAAATTGATGAATAATGGATAGAAATACCGGTTGATGGCTATTTTAATTGTTGAGTCACTCTATGGAAATTCAATTTTACAATATTCAACAAATTTTGTGAGAATTTTTCTTTTAAGATTCTAAAGAATTTCTAAATTTGGGACGGAATCGAATAAAAATCTCCCGCTCATATAAACTAATGGGCACTCTTAATCTATTATCCGCCGTTATTTTCTCGACTCACAGAAGAAAAAAAAATTTATTCCGACGGAGAGTACGTAATCAGTAAAAGACGTACTCACTATTTTTTTTTTTTTAATGTTAGAGCCTTATCTCTACACGAGAGCGAAGACAAAGCGTTTAAAAAATCCTCATAAACCCCGAGAGAGAAGTAGATATATCGTCCGTGGTCGGGACACTGTGGAAATTGGTAGCTACAATGTCTGGGAGTTCCGAGAGGGTTCACTGATGTCCTCCCAAAGAGGTAATAAAATAAAAATAAAAAAAAATCCGAGACTCTAAAATATGATGGAATAAAATTCACTGGTGAACTGCTGTATCAGCACATGTGAAATGACAACAATATTTTCAGAGTTCAAAGAGTACGTGGTAGATCCGGAAATTGCTCTCCTCCATCATTACGCCCCGTGCGAGGCAGAGGAAACCGGATGTTACTTGAAAGCCATTGAGATTGATGATACCGCTGTGAGATTTTCGGAGGGACTTGGACAGAGAGTTGGAAATGTGTGTTCCGTGATTTTTGGCAGAAATGGCTGTCCACCCCCCAGAAAGAGAATCTTCAACTCTGAATGACGAGATGATACCGATTTTTTCATTAAAATAATTAAACGTACAAGACAAAGAGGGAATTAGACTTTCTCGACTGAACGATATCTGCAAATTGACTAATTCGATTGTTTAAACAAATCATTTCAAAATGAAAAAATTGTGGAATTCGCTCTGTCGATCTCGAGTCATTAAAAACTGGCAGCAGAAGTTTATTCCAAGACTGAGTATTAAGAATAAATTAAAGAGGCTTATCTTTAAAAAGAAAAAAAAATTACGCCGCATTTTGTACACTCAATATTTTTTATATTAAAATACCCCAATTCAGCTTCCGCATTTAATTTCCTATTTCGTCGCGACCTGAATAAAGGGAGAAAAACGATTCATTCGGGTTCGATGATCGTAGCCCCTGAGAAATAAAAATGATAGAAAAAATATTATCAACCATCCACCCTTCGCCAGCAGAGCCGGAAGTTGTCGAGTTCCTGAGTTATCCTCACCCTTCCCACTTCCGCGAGATAAAAAAAAATATATATATACCCAAAAGTGGGCTGAAATAACGAAGTTTGCCTGGTTTAGTAGACTGGAAACAACAAAGATTGCGAAAGAAGGAAAATACCCCATTAAAGTGAACTCAACTGGCGAAATATCTCATAACTATGCATTAAGCCCAGTAACAAAGTTATAATTACTCTTTAACTTTTCTAAATTGATGTTACGGCTTTGTTAAAAATCCAGCATCTTCACTACACCATTATAACAAGTGATAAATAAGTTGTCGACGACCTCAATAGGTTCACCGATCTCATTAGCTGAATAAACGGGGTGAAATATAGAATCGTCGACCTTGGCATCTATTTCAGGAAATAAATATGACCCACCCTATATTTTTTTTTCTCCTTTCCAACTCCTCATTATTACCCGTAATTGATAACAATTTTAGTTTTCGTGACATTGATATATGATAGTGAATTGAATGAATGGAAATGGATATTTCGACATTGGCCCAGGGTGACTAGTGACCAATTAATCCATTATCAAAGCGGCGACAGGTTCAATCGTCGTACATGAGAGGCCTCGGACTCCAACGGGAGACCTAATAAATATTTTATTCAATCAATTTGCCTCATTTACGCATCAATGACCTATTGACCGTACGAATGGCGATTAATCGGGGATGATGGTATGATATTTCTTGTTTTTTTTCTCGAAAGCTTCCAACCGGTGGCCATCAGTCGATCGAACAAGTGGTGATGTATTTTATTCCACGAATTTGGCGGAAGTTATGATGTCATTAAATGGAAAATAAAATTCAACAGAAGAGAATTTTTTGTATTAAAAAGAAAATACTTCCCCTCAAAAAAGAACTCCAAAAAAAACGAATAAAACCAGTGAAATTTCGTGGCCCTGGGCACTTGCCCCCAGTAAAATTCCCCTGCAATGCCCCAATTTAATTCCAACCCCCGATAGTGGCTCACGCGTAGTTCAACACTTGAAATAGTCCGCCCCCCGATTTATTCTATTATTTTGAGTGGTTTTGACATCCGAGACTGACAAAATTATCGCCAACTCTGAGTGACACGCACTCCAGTGACTCCAGATTATTCCCATTGTTCCCTGGTATTCCCTCCATTTGTCGTCTGAGCCCTATATCACCGTTCCCCTCTGGTGTTTATGGATGACGGTATAAACATTGCCCCTTGCCCCTCAGCTCATCCTTCCCAGTCGGAGCAATGGCCCACGAATAAGCACAACTAAACTCGATTCTTCGCCAAAAGTGGTACACTTCACCAACAATGTTCGAAATGATCGGGGATTCTGCATGGCTGAATAAAACCAGCGAATGAAAGACGAGGGAGTGGGATGGCCACAAGAATTTATCGCTCCCGAGAACACGATTCCGGGGGGAAAGGAGAAAAAAAAAAATGCGTGAGTGGATACCCGAGGGACATCTCAAGATCAGCCAAATGTTAAAATTTAATATAAATATTCGAGTGAAAGGAATTTAAATAAATAAAGGCTTGAGTTTCAGTTGAAAATGGCCTAAAAGTCTAAAAAAAGGAAATAACCCATTTTTTTTAACCAATTTTCTGAAAAATTATACGATTGGTATTTTTTTTTGGAAAGCCGAAATCTTCAGAGCGAAATTTCCACAATTTTTGTTTATTTTCGGTGGGTGATTTTTTAAAAAATTTTATCAACATAATTTTAATATTTTTCAAGTCCAAAATGTCTAGACATAATATCTCGAGAAATTACAAATGAAATTCGTCGATTGGACGAGGATATCCTTGACATTCTCCCGTAATTTGGATTCCCCAGGAGCTTCCGTTTTCTTTTGGATTTGATTTTTATTATTTTCCTGACTGGACTTTCCTGAGACAATTCAAATCCTCCGCAGTCGACCGGATTTTTATCGAGGCAATAAAGCACAGGGAAAGGCAGGGGGATCATTGATCTGTTATTTTTATTCAGTCGCCGAGTGAACCCTCCGGATTTCCTATCACGTGTGTAAACATTTTCATATCGACAATTATTTAATGAGCTTAAGCAAATAATAATCATTCGACTAATGGATTGTCCTCCTCCACAATTGACGAATTCAAATCATAAGTGAATGAATTTAATTGGTAACAATTACGCGAATTATTCATTAATTGACAATTTACAATTTCCCAATTGGCAGTGCAACAATAATTGGTGGGCAATTTTGATAATTAATTCATTTTGAAATTCTCGTTAACTGCGGTCTGTTGATATGACTATAATATTGTAAAGCTCCGGAATATTTATCCCCAACCAATCAATTCACGGATTCGTAAAAAGGGGGAGAGGGGGGACGGATTTTTAGCCTCGATAATTGGAAAATACGATTGTCAGAGACACCGTAGGCGGTGTAATATCGAAAAATTTAGTGGAGTCATTCGTCATACTTTGGGATGTACAAAACATTTTTAAATAAAAGAGTGTTATAAAAGTGAATTAATAGTTGTTGCGATAACGATCGTAAATTAATAATCGTCTGTAAAAAAGGAAATCATTCGCTTATAAAATTATTACAGAATTTTTTTTTTGCAAATGATCATTTGATTCGTCTGATTTTCCAGATTTCTGGTGCAACAGCTGAGTCAGTAGCACTCGAAATAAGAAAACAAAGTATTGAGATTTTCCGAAGCCCGGGGGTTGACCTAGATTTTTCATTCATTAAAATTCAATGAGCTTTTTCACACACCCTCCGAGCCAAGTAAGAGACTACTTCGAAAGGTATGTGCCTGGAAAGGACCAACAAAAATTAACAAAATGATCTTTCAATTTATTGAGCCCAACCGAACGAAATTTAATCCGTCCACCCGAAATTACGTCTCCCAGATTCCGAGATATTGATTACCCCGGAATTATTGAATTTAATTTGGAAAACAAAATTAAGTGGAGTAAATAAAATAAATATTTTACTGAATGGCCTGACAAACCATCATCGCGATAAACTTTAGTAATCATCCAGTGAAAATGTGCGGCGCGAATTAATGAAATCATAAAGCCCGATCGATTGATCCCGAATATTTCAATGCCAGGGGATTGAATAGATGCATTGGTACGGGGTCAATAAATCCCAGTCATGCACGATCCAACGCAACACTGACTTCCAACATGTATTACGAGCCCCTCCCTCACCGCCCACCCACGATTTCAAAAACTATTGATTCTAGACTAGACTACATTGAGTCACAAAAAATTTTTAGCTGACCGGCCAAAAATACCGAAATATCAAAGGCCCCCCCCTTTCCATTTTTCCAATTTTCACCAAAAACGACACTCTTTTGACGATATCTCAAAAACTATTGATCCTATCGCCATG
>JAPYZN010001075.1:0-48288 GCA_030522865.1 Psyttalia lounsburyi
CAATCCACCTTTACCCTCTGCCGTCGACATTTTGCTTTGCCCTATTTTTTTTTTAAACTTTCTACACCAATTTTTCGTCACTTTTACAACTCTGACACATGATTACCCGACTAACAATAATAGATTAGATAGAATATTATTCGAGGATGAGAGTAATCCACTGGACATATTAAAATAATACTCGCGAAAGCGTGAATTATTGTCGCCGCACGTGTACCGAAATAACAACTGACGCCGGGGGGAGGAAACCATCCCCCCCCCCCCTCCCCCGCCCCAGAAAGAACAAAAAAAAAACAAAATTTGATATTGCGAAAATCACGGTACGTTACATTATTAATATAAATTGTTTGAGGGGCGTCAATAATTTAAAAATACGTGACACCTGGGAATGTATAAACACGTGGGGCTCGCTGTACCATTGAAGAGGTCATATGGGATATAAAATTGTGAACGAGTCAACCGATCACGCTTGTCAGTTTACTTACCATGAAATTCATTTTATAACGATGGACATGCGAGAGAGAAAGAGACACCACGATAATTATTCATTCCCACGTGATTTCCTCACACACACCGTTCCCCCCTTCCGTCCCCCCTTCACTCGCCCGATCCCTCACTCTTCAACCGATCAAATGATTTAATAAATAATGACGGGCGAGGTAGAGACAAGCGATTGGGCTGGATTCGACGGGCCATCATCCAAAAACTTTTACCACTGAATTATTGTACAATACATGCCACCCCCTCCCTCTCTCTCCCTCCTGCCGCCAGCCCCCCCTGAAAACTACATAACTACCCCTTCACCGACCTCTTATTACAGCGAATGCTCGCGCGTCAGCGTCGATTAATTAAAATAGCACGAGCACGATTTGGTGGCATAGCTGCGGCACTCCAGGGAAAAGCAGGTTGTGGGTGGGCTCCAGAGAGAAAGAGAGAGAGAGCCCCCATCCTCTATGGGGAAGGGGGCATGCAAAATTTTCCACTGCATCCTTTTCTCCTCTATCAAAGCACGCATTTTCCTACCTCTATCCCGTCAACCCGTGTTACCGCTCCCAACGTCGACCCAACTCTCGTGGCGGCAGCAGTCAACGTGGTTTACGCGCCCGGCATTCAAATGACCGCATTCGCGCGAGCCGAGGAATGTCCAACAATATCACCACCCCCCTCTCTATCACCCTCTCACTCCCCTTGTCCCTGTCTCTCTCTCTCACTCTCTCTATCTCCAGCACTACCGACGCCAAACTGTCCCGGAATTTGACTTCTCATTGTTTTCTTTTTTTTTTTTTCCTTAGCATTCCTCGAATTTTCATTTTTCTTGGCCATTCGGTGACGCCACCATCGAGTTATGAAAAGTCATTTAGTTTTTATTGCGATGAGGGAGGATCATTCCAGGAATTGCAAGAGAAAAAAATAGAAAAATTAGGGGAGACCATTACTGAGATGTCGCGCTTGAAATTATTGCCGACCACTAATTTTCATTTGAAGTCTTATTTTTTCTATGAATTTCCTGTATTCATCGTTCGCGAGATTTCTAACTCTCCTCAAAATGCTCTGGATTATCCGTTCAAAAAAAAATTAATTATAACGATGAAGCCCGATAAAGAATCAGGGGAAAGTGACTTCACTTTTTGCAAACTCAATTAAAATTTGATCTACTGTTGTCATTAAAAAAAAATTCTAATCCTCCACCTCAAGTGAAACGCGACCAGTTCGAGTAATTGAAATTACAACTGCATAAAAAATCAAATAGAGAGATTTGTTTTTCCCTCAACAGTCGATTATAATCCTCCGTGCGAGTTGAGTTAAAAGCTTGACTACCGTGGAGCCAAGCAAAACGGGAGCAGAATTTTGAAGATAAGCACGAGAATAACTTGTGGCACGCGCGTAATTCAACGAGGCAAACACGCGAAGTGAAAGGATGAGCGTTGCCGAAGGTAAATGTATGTGTAGATTGTGGGATTGAGTAGAAGAGAAGAGTAGAAAAAAGAAGGGGGACGGTGAGAGGAAGGGAGGGTAAAAGATCTCTGTCGGTTGTATGGATCCCTCGTCGCTCGTAACCCAACTATCTCGAAACTTGTTTTTCTCTTTTATTTTAATAGGTCGCCGGAGCTCCTCTCCTTTTATCTTCTACGTTCGACGGACTCCCTGGCGGCTAATTCGCCTGGAAGATGGAAACTCCACAGGGTACGAGGTAATTGATGCAAATGAGTGAGTCGTACGCGAGATTCTGTAATGAGCACACAGCACTTACGCCGACGACAGTCGCGTGCGTAATTTTCCTACGAGAAAACTTGCGCCATTTTCTCCCCCAGCCCGCAAGCCACCGCCGCACCCTCCCACCCCCCTTCCGCCTCCTCAACCGCCATTAAAGGGCAAATTAATTGTTAACTTTTTGATTTTTATTTTTCCAATGGGTGAACTGCAATTTCCCCCCGGGGGTCTTGAGAGGCGCCAGCATAAGCCGCGAAGCAATTGCCAAAGTACCCTCAGCTCCACTCTAATTGATCGGAATTTTTCATATCCAGCCATTTCGCATTATCGAAAACTACTGGGTAAGCCATTACCTACATAGCACCCAAATGTATCGGCTAATGGTTATTATCATGAATATTAATTAATGGAGGGGGGGTTTTTTTTTCTCTTTTATTCGCCACTCGCAGTTGGAGAAAATGGAGAACGGAGAAATGAGAGCAAATAAGGCGGGTAAACTACTCGTAATAATAATGTGCTCTCCGAAAAAAAAAAATGAAAAAATACAATAGCGGACAAAAAAAGGTTTTAATGCTGGCAATTTTTAAACGACTTTTTGTTTGTCACGTCTGTCTAAGATGGTTTCATCTTCAGTCCAATGTAAATTCGTCCAGACAGTTAGCTGTACCAGGAGTGACGTAATCTAGCCAGACTGGCCAACACAGCCGTCCAACGCTCCAGAAACCGTATACAGTCGACTTCCACAGCATATCACTTCCCCCGACAAGTGCATTGCAAAATAGTCCTCACCCATTTTAATGTTCCAAGTTTTTTTTCTCCTCAAATTCTGTCTAACAATTTTTGAGGCCTCTATTCTGCTAATAAGACCCGATAAAATTTTTCTTCAATTTATAATTTTTTTCAGAACTATAAAATAAAAAATATTAAAAATCCATTGAACAATTAATTGCTGCCGTGCTAAATTGATAAAATAACAGTATCAAAAAGGCTACATCCAATTGTCCTTCAACAAATTCAAACTGGATATATTTTTCTCATTAGAAAGAACGAAAAAATTATTGTCTGGTACCTCAACTGCCCCAGTCATTACCAGTTACATCCTACGTAAGTTAAAATAAACTGGAATTATTTGGAATGCATTCGATTTGCAATTACGTGGCTACCGAGTTTGGGAGAGTGAGAGCTGAGCATAGAAAGATTTTAGGTTGAACGTGAAATTGGATGGGTCACACCCGGGGGCTTTAAACTCACTGCCTAATGATTATTTGTCGGTGCGGTAAGTGCCACGCTTAAAACAACATTAGTGGGCCGCAAGCTCCCAGACCGCTGTCCGGCTTACCAAATCCCCTTCTCTCCCTCTCTGCCCTCCAGCCCCCTCCCCCCCCTCTCTCCCCCGTCCCATCCCATCCTCTCATCTACACCCTAACCTTTTGTAGATATCCCAGTGTACGTAAATGTACATGTGAAGGTAAAAGGGTACAGCTTTCTGTGGTCATTCTGGCGTGTGGAACGTTCCCAGAAATCGGATCGAAAAACCAACCCCCCCTCTGTCCAATGTGTGAGCTCGTTCGTTTATTCGAGGCCTCTCTCGAGAGAGGCCTCGACTACTCGCTTTTAACCCCAAACCACTTTGCTCCCAGAAGCGATATTTTAGAAGTTGAAAATATACGTAATAGAGTACTCGTTAATGCCCCAAAAAATAAATACCGTACCGAGGATTTTTGTCAATCTAATGTTAATCAATTAAATACTCGAGAATGTGATACGGTAAGAAATAGTTACGTAAAAAAGACTAATTAAGTAGACGATTTCATTGAGAAGTAAATAATGCCATTGGTACTGACGTAAAATCGGATCGAGGATTCATCAATTAAATATTTGATCTCATGAAAATAATAGGATTACAATTGATATAGAATGCGCATTGTCGAGTGAACTAACATCAGACCATTGAGCCAAAAATATTCACAGAACCCTAGCTTCCGGATAATGCGATAGAAAACAATTCATAATGTACCTAGGACAAATCACCTAAGGGAAATTTTGCCTCCTCCCCCATATATCCACCAAACAACAAATCATTAATTATCAATAAACAAATGCTGAAACATTCTACGGTATGATATACACCAATTGCCACCTGCAATGATCTACAAATCAAAAAAGTACATCTCCAACGGCTATAATTGTACTATTGTTAACATTGAACTGCACATTATGGAGTCAGTTATCATCGCAACAATGATTCTAAAACATCACCCGTAAATCCTAGCTTCCGGATAATAGTGATAATAGGTAACAATTCATGATACCTCTAGGACAAATCACCTGATCGGTCTGGCTCATGGATTTCAAATATTCCGTGGTTTTCTCCCTCCCCCGCCGCCCCCTCCCGCACCCCGAAAATGAAAACAATATCTCTATACTGTTGCAACTGGCCCGTTATGCTATGGGTTTGGGTTTTTGGAGAGGATTGGAGAGAGGGGGGAGGAAAAAAAAAATACGACTGGTGGGAAGAGAAAGGTAGGTGGTTGGCTGCAATAATGCGATTCTCTCTGTTAATGCTTCGAGCCGTAAACACCGGATAGAAGCAAATAGAATGCATTAAAGGGATTCGAAGGGGGATATGTGTGGGAAGGGAGGGTGGGGGGGTACATTGTATGGAAACATTGTATACCTATATGAATACAGGCACACACAGGCGTTACAAACATTACTACGAGGCCCGTGTTGTCGGAATGGTATGAACGAATTTAGTGGCTTTGCTAGGGCAGCGATTCACGCCCTGGCTTTACCCTCCTGCCTACTGAATTTGAATTCATCGACTGCTATAGGCACACACTAAAGCGTAAGTATACATAGGTAACCATGATCACTTCGGTGGATATAATCAACGTGAAAGTTTCAATTTTCACAGTTAACTGACAGAAAAATAATAATAATGATTGAATACAAAATACAAGCGGATTAGAAAAAAATAAACTACTGATATCGTAATTGGATGTATCCCTCACTAATCTATTAACAATATCAATATTATTTTTTAAGTTTCCAAAAAAAATAAAAATGGTAAAATTCAACTGAGACATTGAGAAAAATTAACAACTCTAGGGCACAATAAATCCTCATATTTCAAAAGCCAATGTAAATTCACTTTTTCTCCCTCTCTCGCTCTCTATTTTCTGTGCAAATTACAAATGTAGAGTTTAATTTTATAATTGCACTCTCAAAGATTGGTTGCAACATGAGACTAAAGGGATGTGGTAAAGTTTCAAGTGACAGAGACGTGACGTACACGCGAACGTTCAATTATAGCAATCGGGAGTTTGGTGCTTATACAGAGGCACACCCAAAGAGAACGAAAGTGGTGAAGGGGGAAGGGGGCTGAGTGAGAATTGGAGTTTTCGAATCGATGTCGTTATGGAACGTCGCCGCAGAGCCCTCGTTAAGCCTTCATACCTTTCCCACTAACCCCTCTCATACATTCCACCTCAGTAATATACCTGCGGCCCATTAGTCACATTAATTACGCCCCGAATGTGTATTCCGTGGTTTGTTATTATTATCATCATTATTATTACCAATTACATTTAAACGACCGCTGATCCAATGCTCTAATTACATCATTATTGTGTTTACCAAGGATAATTCATCAGACGTGGAGATTTTCATATCTTTACCAAGGAAAAACCCATAATTCACGGAAAGAGAGAGAGAGAGAAAAAGAGAGTGAGAGTGCGATAGGGACAGATGAATTCGATTTGACCAGTGCATTTTGACCTTTCCACCATAGCCACACATACAGTACAGCATGAATGATTGGATAGAAAAGAGAGGAGTTAAATTCAGTGCGCAACGGTCTCTTCAACGATTCGCAAATAAAGTCAGCACAGAGTGGACAAATGAAAGCGTATAGATTTTCGTTATTGAGAGAACTTGCACCTGCATGGTGAGCACGGCGAGGTGGAGAGAGAGAGAGAGAGAGAGGGGGGGAGGGGGAGGCTTGTATAGAGTGTGTAAGAGGTGGAAAGAGGAGGGAGGGAATATACATGATGCAGTTGGCCCAGTATTCGGCCAGTCTGCAGTTCTCCAACGGTATATATAACCCATTGCCAGAGAGTGCACTCCACCCTCACACTCCACGCAATCTGCAATAACAACCCTCGCACTCTGTACATTCCCTATTCCACCCCCCCGCCCCCCGTCGTCCCTCCCGCCCCCCCACTCACCTCCTGCCATCCCCCCTCTCGACTATTCCAGTGCTGTATTCTCACCCCCCCCCCCTCCCACCCACTAGTTTTGTCCTCTATCATACGCCCTCTCCGATCAGCAATCCCTCCGGTCACTCGAGAGAGGTGTACTTCCAACATTCTCTCTCAACGCATATGCATTAAACGTCCTATCAAACCGTCCTACCCACCCATTCTACCTTTCATCCGAAATCCCACTCCACACTATGGAATAACCATCACGAGATTTCAACGGAAATGATATTTTTCTGTTTTTTGCTGGTTTTTTCTTCTTTATTTTTTCCCTCTTCATCCCCTCTCCATTTTCAGAGTTGAAAAATACTTTATTCACTCATTCATTTTTTTTTGTTTTCATTCATTCTCTATTCATCTCGATCGAATTGAGGGGGGGAGGGGGGGGGGTGGGGGCACGGGGAGGGGGGGGGGGGGGGGTCCAGAGGATTTCCGAGCGAGCATACTGAGCGCCGGCCAAGTGCTTGGGTCATTTCCAAAGCAAACCCAAAACTATGGACGACTGAATGGGCATCGAATCACGAGACCGCATGATACCACACGAAGCCCCGCAGCTCTTTCATCGGGGGCGCGGAGTACCACAAATGCTAAAGCATAACACAAATTGTCTATCTCACTTTTACCATTGGCCATTGGCTATTTCTGTCTCTATTATTTTTTGCCCCCCGCGCCCCCCCTCCTCCCAATTGCTTTTACATAGCCCATGGCAAAAAAAAATCCCCTGTCCCTTCAGTGACAATGCGGTTAAAGCAATTTTACCAATTGTGCATTATAAATTTTATTGTGAATGAACGGAGGGAGTGGAGAGAGAGAGAGAGAGAGTTGCATGACATCAGGTATTGATTTGATGGGAGAAGGGGGTGTAAAGAGAAAAAAAAATAAAATAAAAATGGTGAATCAAGAAGTTGGAATTGATGCAGTGGTTTTTGCGGCCACCGCAGAGCCAATGCAATTTGAATAAATCAGTGATAACAAGCCTTACGTAATTATTAATTACCAAGGGGTAGAGAAATATTCAGTAAAAAATTGTCCCCTCGATTTCTACAATTAATTGACTTGTATTAGAAGTAAATGTATTTTCTTTGGTAACATCCCCAATTTTATTTCACCAATTGTCCACAATTTTTTACTAATAACTTATCACAGTGCAGGAAGAGGGGGAGGAGGAGGGGGAGTGAGGGAGAAAATTATACGGCATATTAGACGTAGCAATCAGCCGTACAACGGATGTACAATGCAAGGATATACTGGCCCATTGTTATGCAAGCAATGCGACGTGTTATGTATTGTTATGTTATTGGCGCATAATTGATGTCGCATTAGCGTCGGATGCACGTACCTCTAATGAACCGACGCGCATCATGTATGAAGGTGAGGGTGAGAAGAAGAGAGGATCAAGGGGGAAGAGAGCAGTGAGGAGGGAGGAGGAGCTCGAGGAGAGGTCTTCTCTCCCTCTCTCGCTCTCACTCTCCCACGAAACGAGAGACGGAGACATCCCAGGGATATAGATATAGATATATGAGATAGAGATGAGAGGGGTTTCGGTTGACGTGTCCTCTGCGTCTCGTCCATCAACCGGGTTGTTGGCGCAATCTATCTATTACAGGAGTAACGACGCCTGTATGCGTCTGTCTCAGGCAATGCGCACACTCCCATGCCGGCAATCTGTACCTCCCCCCACGCCCCCCCGATGTATTGAATCCTCGCTAATATTCAAACGATGTATGTTTATTTGATATGCGAGTGGAGGAGTATAAAATATCGGGCTTAGAGATGCAGCATTTGTAATTCAGAGAGTGAAGACGAGAAAAAAAAATATTGATACTCAATCTAACGAAATTTTGCGTAAAAAGTTAGATCTCCATGAATAAAAATAAAATAAATTGACAATTGAGGTGTTCAAAAATCCCCCTCCAATTGTCTTTACAAGTATTAATTCTTCATTAAATTCACCCAATTCAATAGATCACCGTAAAATTTTAAGCACAAATGCTAATGATAAAACATTGAGCTGTGCAATTTGTCTTTCACCCGAGTAAATACCAACATTTATTGGTATAATGAGTCCTTTGACAGTTAATACATTCAGTGAGATTATACTGATATTCGCACTAGTGATCGTGCCACAGCGATCAATCGATTTGGCGCGAGCGGTAGTTTCGATGCTCCCCTCCCACCTCCTCTCTCCCTCCTTTTCCCAGAATGTAGGACCGGTTATTTACAATTGAGCACTCGTTAGCCAAACTCTACCACCCGCCCTCCACCGCTTACCCCTCTCTCCCTCTCTCTGTCCCCCCCCCCACCAAACGTGGATATATCATTCTTCTTTCTCTCTCAATTCGGTCCACTGTACACGGCTATACCTCTCCTCCCCTCCTCCTCCCCCCACCCACCAGTTGTGTCCCATGCAAATCGGATTTTTTCCCCTAAATTGATAAAATGTAGGTTCACGAATCGTTGGTACAAGCCGGTCTGGCCCCCAAAACACACTGCATCCAGACTAAAAACGTTGTTCATGTTTCCATGCTGATTTTTTTTTTCCCTCCCTTTGTTTTCATATATACTTTTTTTTTTTTCATTCTCCTGTTTCAATTGCAAATGAAAGCTCTCGGTAATAGTACGAAAACCGCATTTATTTCAGCCTTAGTTATTTGCCCAAATAACACGGCAAAGAAAAACAAACAATACGGACAAATACATCAATGATAATTAATAAAAAAAAATATATATATAGTCAAATAAAAATATAGAATCACTCAACCCCTTATTGATCAATTACATTCGTTTGCGAAAAAAATCGATACACAAAATGGGGGGGCGCGAAAAAAAATGCTATACAGGACTCGACTGGTCGAGAGTGCCTTTCGGTTCATCGCCGTAGCCCTACCGAAATCTACGGCCTATGGAACAACATATAGACCGTGCAGGCGTAGAGAAATGGACAGCGCGAGTGTGTATTGACACATTGAAAAAAAAAAAATGAGAATAAATGAAAAAAAGACGAATCGAGGGAGAAAAAAAAAAGCGATGACCGGTACATGGCGGCGCGTTACTAACGCATAATAGGGATGGATTGGCACGCGAGACTGGTAACTCGGGTAACGGGGGTTGATGTGGACCCTCTGAAACACAGGACTGGAAACTCGTTACGCTTGCTCTCCTTCTTTCTATTTCCTTCTCCCTCTGGTATTTTCCGTTCTACAGTAAAGCGAAATATATAGAGGAGAATATTTGAGGCCGGGGGAATTCCACAGACTCGCACGCCCCACACTGTACGTTAACACTGGGACCCCCAGTTGGACTCCCCATGGAACAACACAAACCAGATCCTGGGATTAATTACATCACTGGATGATTTTAAATTATTCCGGGGTAACACAAGTGCGCATATGTATTTCATGAGTATTTAAAACCGTATGCAATTTTTTGTTGTTGAAAAAAAGACAAATAGAGAGGGAGAGAGAGTAGAGCGAATGGGAAAAACAATTTTTTTACAGGAGAAATTGATATTTTTTTTTTCAACAACTTTTTGCCATCGCGTATACCACCCCTCCACCCAACAAATCCCATTTAATACCAATGAAAATGCGAGTTGCACTCAGGATATAGCCCCCGAGGAGTTGGGTATATGGAGTTTACAGGTTTTCACGAGGGACAACTGGAGGTGAAGACAGAGACAGCGAGTACAAGAATGAGTTTATCACTGACTTTAAGTAATACGAATGTGTCTGTAGCCCTCCACATATTCCGAATAATACCGCCAAGGGGTGCGTATCAACCGTACGTAGACGCGAATAATATTTGCCATTGGATTACTAAATATCCCCCATTTTTCCCCATCTCAACAAATCCCTTATTACACATAAATAAACTTGTTTTAAAAAAAAGCAAAACTTCAAATAATTTTTTGAGCTCAAAAGAAAATCCCATTTTGTCCTATTTAAATTAATTTTCCCATTTGAGTCCATTTGAGCCATTCCACCCCATCATTTTCCGCCTCAAATCGTTTGCTACCTTTCAGCAGGCCCTTTAAGAAGAGAAAAAAAAAAAAACGACCGCCTCTCCGTGCCGGGAGAAAAATTTCGCCAATAAGTTGAGAGCTCCGACTTTACTGGAAATTCGGCGCCTCTCCAACATGCATAAAACAAGAGTAAGATACACGCAGTTAACGATTCTACCCTGGATTTTAGAGGAAGAAAATACGAAGGGAAAAGAATACATGAAATTTCAGCCCTTTCATTTCTCCTACTCCACCATCAGCCTGAAAAGCCCTCGCTCTCTGTTGGCTGCTCAACGTTGTTAAAATCTTTACGACGGCCATTCGTCCATCCAATGGCCTCGGCGGGCCTCTGTGCAATGGTCTGTTCGCAGAATGAACCGCAACGAGACCTCAGCGAGAAAACCATTTATCCAGGCACTTTCAACCCACCTTCCCCTTGACGCTCCGGGCTTTTTTTTTTCCTCTCTCTATCTTCCCCCCCATTTCTGGCTGGTACCAGCCGCCTGGCAGCCAGCCACACACTGATAATCACCGAAAAATTTGACATTCTGCAGGGACAATTGACAATTGAAATAGAAGAAAAAAAAAACACCCCACGAAATTCAATTTCTAAATAGAAATAAATTAAATTTGAAATTTTCTTTTCTCAGCCGAAAAAAAAATCTCCCACACACACACACTGAGAGAAGGAAATCTATTAAATTGTAATGGTGAGTGTATGTAGAATGCAAGAACGTGCAAAAATAACGAGGCTTCGAGAGCGAAGAGATTGAGAATGGTAGAGAGGGAGAGAAGAGATTACGATGGATCATTAATAAAACGCAGGACCACCCCCCCTTTGTATCCGGTAACTTTTATCTGCTCCGACTAGCACTAATGAGGGTAATAATTTCGTGGTTTGGAATATCGTGATGCTCACAGAATTGTAGCTTATTGAACATTTGCATCATCTAATGAGGGGGAGAAAAGAAAAAAAACTGGGGAAAAATAATTTTTCGAAATGTAAAAATAATTAATCAAAAGAGAGGGGGAGGGAGAAAATTTAATCGAAAACGCTTGTGTATTCAATGTAATGGCAAACCAAAAATTTATTGTGTAATATCGAGCCATTGAAAGCTATTGGAAGGCAATCCCAATCATTGTATATGAATTTTCACAATTTCCATTCGCCCAGCGTGCATTAATTGCCAATGAGCGCTGTAATGCTTGTTCGTATCTACCTGGAGATACATCTGTGTGAATGTTACGTGCAATCTCATTGGATTATAAACAAATTAGAGTGCTCACCCCCTTTAGAATTATCATCCCGGAGTGATTCGGTGCATGTAATCCAGCCTTCATTGATTTTTAATATTTTGTTTTGCTATGCCCATCTGCTGTCCCACTCTATCCCAAATTTAAATTCATTTGAAATTGACAGCATCGATTTCGTCAACAAGTTCATGGACGAATGAAACTTGAGGCTTGAGGCTTATTTTCCAATGGCAAAAATTCGCAGTCAAAGCGGAGGGAAATTGAATTATGGAGGAAATCAAATCATCTGTGCGAATCAACTGGAACGTTCTGGCTGAGTTGTTTCATACTGACGTACGATATCAACGCTAACCACACTATCCAGGGCCAATCATTAAAAGACAATCCACTCATGAACTTTTCAAAAGACAAATTACCCCTGATCTGTGTACCCGTTTCGAAATTTTTTTTTCTACAATTTAAAACGTAAAAATTCAATTAAAAAGACTCCTGAGGGCCACTGGAGGAATAGTAAGCCCCAGAAATTTGACGATTCCCCGAAAACTAAAGAAATTAACCTTTTAAATCCATAATGGCATTTAACTCCTGATTAAACATGCAAAAAAAAATCTGACAAACGAGATCTCCGATAATCAATTCTAATTCCATTTTTGCCCCCTTCGGGCGCCCCAATTAAACTTAAATCATAAACTGGAAGTTGTGTAAATGTCGCCAGAGGGCTAGTGTAAAATCCGACTATGATATAAACGATAGGTCTAATCGAGATAAAGGCATTGTAAGTGGGCGGTTCGACAAACAGATAGTATTAGACTAGGGGTCAACTGAAAACCGCACATAGAGCATATCCTAGATCATGGTTGGAGTTGAGTACTGGTAGAGAAATACTGTAGAGAGGTTAGAAGTGTAGGTTGTATGGGGAGAATTGGTGGTGCCGTTATATGTATATAGAGAGACAGGAGACTAATTGAAATCCCGCGACGACGCCCGTTGGGTCAGCAATTCGGCTGTACCAGCAAAGTTGCTATTCCTCCATCTATTCATCTCCCTTGAATCGTTTGCACGCGGCTACCCCACGTGGACGATCAAAAGTTTTACCTCTTCCCGTTCACCCTCTACCTACCCCGCCACACTGTCTCCTCTTCACCTTCTCACCCCCTCTCACCCCCTTCCCACCCCTTATTCATCGTCAAGTCTCTCTAGGAGTCATCTCCCAAGGGGTGCGCGTGGTCACACGAATTTCCGCCCCTCGGTGAGAGTTATCGTTGGCCAGGAAGTCCAATGTCCTCCGACAAAATCTCGAGAATGGCGGAAAGAGGAGAGAGCGCGTGTAAACTATGAATTATTACACGATTTATTAATATCAAAAACTAATCATCATAAATCAATGATAAGTTTTTAACACCTCGAGAATTTAATCGACTGGAATAAAACAATTCTCGCATTCTCCCTCCCCTCCTTGTCCCCCCTCCCCCACGCACACACACATACGCATATTAATAATGAAAAAAAGAATTTTAATTTGCGGGAGAAATCTCGAAATAGCATATTTCCACTTTTTGGCTGGCTTTTATAATTATTTATAAGAATAAAAATAACAAAATGTGAATTGCCAGTTTACTCTTGTTACTTTTATCACCGGGGGCTTACACCGTCGACCAGTTTTCTCCAGCTTCCCTTTCTCACTGTATCCGACGCGCGCGCCCCTTCGTTTTGCCGTTTGCGTAGACTGGCCCCCAGGGGTAATAATCATAATTCCCTGACTATTGTTTCACAGATAATTAAGTTCTTGCCCGGCAGCTATACGCAAGAGAAAGAGAGAGAGCAAATCCAGAGCCAAAAAGGTGGGAGCAAGATGAGAAAGCGGCGAGTGGGTGGAATGGGGAGGGGCTGAGGGAGGGGGAGTAAAGAACAGTGTAGTATGTAGAGAGGGGTATTTTCTCCGTTGAACGAACGCGTCTTTGCCAATTCGTGCAAAAACCCATTTGGCGTCCTTATTCGGTTAGACGGCGCGCGGCTGACTACAGATATTAGGCGTCGCTTCGCTACTGGTGAAGAAACTCGGAGGTAAGTGAAAATAAATTGATTTACACCATTTCTCCTCGGCGAAGAAATTATTCCCCCAGAAAAAAAAATCTATTCTCCGCAAAAAAAAAAACAAAAACAAAAACAAGAGAAAAGAAAGAGCTAAACAAAAATAATTTCAATCTGATTGTGAGAGTTGACAATAGTTTCCCCAGGCCAATTACTCCCTCGCCCTACGATTTCTTTGTAAACGAAAAAAAAAATAATCCCACTCGCTTGTCATACGGGGGAATGAATTACACGAATTACTCGGCAGATAAATTCAAAGTGTAAAATTAAAAATACAAGCACAATGGCATCTCCAATTCAATCAGAATGTCGTAACCTTCTAACCAACAAATTCACTCCATTCGCATTACAAAATAGCTTTCAGCAATCTTCGAAATTGCCTCAATCACGCAGAGTGAAAAATCACAAGTTCTCGGGGAGAATGAGTGAAATACTTTATTCATGTATTTCTTACGCCACCCAAAGTATTACAAAATCCCCCAAAGTTTTTGCGATCCATTTGGTGATAAATCATACGTATCGACATTGAACATTCAATTCTCTATTAACCCTTGATCTTTAATCCTTGAAAATAAATACCTCATGCTTCTCAAAACTCGGATTTTACGTGAGCCTATTTCGCCCTTCCCCTACCCCCTCCAACCCCTTCACAATTCACCATTTTCTCCACCCCTTCCCCCGGTTGGTTCATTCGCTCCAGCGAGTTTGATACTCGGATGAATCCTGATTATCGGAAAAACCGTTGATCCTCTCTACCAGACTTCAAGTAGCTCCCCTAGAAGTTTTCGCCCAGTGGAAAAAGCTCTACTGCACGGAAACTCGAAAAAAAAAAAAAAAAAAAAAAAAAACGAAAAAAAAAAGATATTTCTTAACCGAATCCATGTCTTTATTTTTTACTCTCCCTCCCTGAAATATTTGGGCCAATGTGAAATTTATAGCCTGTACACTTTTATCACGTCGAACTTACTACATTATTTTTTTTTTCTATTTTTTTTTTCCTTTTTCTACTCTCACCAACGATAGTAGATCGTTAATTGTGCAATGGTATAGAGAAGGAAGCCATCAACTTTTCATCCGACGTATCAATTCAATTTTCGTGAGTGTATTTTTATGGTTGCGCGCGAGTTTTAGGTAATCACAAACGCAATTCGATATATATGGAAAGATGACTTTAGCTGGCGTCTTACGATCCACTGATGCCAGCCACTAAAAATGTCAACAGAGGCGCCGGAGATGATTCACTGGGCAATACGTAAATCAATATGAGAGAAAAATTCCTTATACCGGATTTCAATAATTCCCATACTCTACGTAATTCGCGTAAATATTCCAGTTATATTGTTAATTTTTTTTTTCATCTTCAATTCACTTTAAAATTAATTTATAAAATTTAATTCGTTAGATTACTAATTTATTTTCGATGCATTATTTATATTCGGGCACTTCGGGCGGCCAGCTGGCCAACCAGTCGCTTTCTGGCCCGACAGACCAAAATCCCGAAAACTCAAAGGCCCCCCCCTTTCCATTTTTCCGATTTGTGTCAAAATCGACACTCTTTTGACGATATCTCAAAAACTATTGATCCTATCGCCTCGGGGTTTGTTCCATTCGAAAGCTGAGCTCATTTCCCATCGATATAGGCTATTTCAAAATTTTTTAAATGATTTTTTCACCCCTTTTTTTGGCAATTTGATAAATTTCAGAAAAACTGTAAAAACGGTTTGAGAAATCAATTTAAAAATTTGGAAATAACCTATATCGATGAGAAATGAGCTCAGCTTTCGAATGGAACAAACCCCGAGGCGATAGGATCAATAGTTTTTGAGATATCGTCAAAAGAGTCCCGATTTTGATAAAAATCGAAAAAATGGAAAGGGGGCCCCCTTTGATTTTTTGGCATTTCGGCCTGTCGGTTTGCCTATAGCCTCGCGGTTTGTTCCACTCGAAGGCATATAAATTGAAGACACAAAGTAACATTAATCCCCAGTATTTCCTAAATCGATTGATTGATCGCAAAAAAAAACAGTCACGAGAATTGAATATGAATTCTTTCGGTGGCATTCCAAGATCAACTTTCCAAATATTGAATTCTGATGACATCAGCCAAATGACTTGACCCGAACAGATGCCAGCAGTGAGTATTAAATTTATCATGTTCAAGGTGTATAATACAGTGGATCTTTGGTTGCGTTTACGCACTCGATAATTCTCCGTGCAACATGGACAATCAAATCCTCACAGTACACGATCGCCAACACGTGTGAGTATATTAGTCGGTGCCAGAGGGGGAGGGTAACACAGAAGCACGGTATCTGCATGCAGAGAACTATACCCAGAGCCAATTACCGTGTACCTCCATGTACCCAGCTCTGTTAGTAGCTATACATATATTTATATATATACATATATATATATATATATATATATATAGAGTAACAGAGTGGGAGGGACACATTACAGTGGACAAACGCAATAGAAATTCCACGTAATTCGGGTGTACGGAAAATTTTGATTAATTGTTAGTCATTCTAGTAGTGAAAAATAGCTGTGGCCAGACATTGTCCCGCACAAACATATTTTACATTCGCACGTGTCATTAAGCACAGCAAGATTGGTACATTAAAATTAATACACGCTGAGAATTATGCTCGCCCGATTTTTCGTATTGGATTTAGCCATAGGTAACAGACAGTGTTGATCGATTCTGGGTATTAATACATCTGTACTGAGTAAATATAATTATTCAAAAAATGCTGGGACTGAGAGGAGGCAATTTGTGATGAGGTAATTGAAAAATCAAAATTATTTAAAAAATTATGAATATTCACGGATTGAAATGCGCAACCAAAAGACAATATCCCTCCCTCCAATAACCCATTTTCAATACTTCTACTCTCGCGCGGGCCATAAATCGACGATTCGATTGTCAAACCCCAAACTTTGAGAGAAATTTCGGGAAAGGGGATCTGAGACTTTGTGATAAAGACAGAGAACAAGTTCAAACTCGACTATATAAAGTGACTACTGAAAGAGAGGAAGAAGTGCAAAGTTTCAGTCATTGGTAATCGATGGGTCTTGCGACGAAAAATAATTCACATAAAAAAATAAAATAAAAAAAAATAAAAGCATCGAGTGTGAAGTGTCTCGCGCAAAGTTGTTAAAAAAGAGTGAGGAGGTTAAGGACAGAATCCGTCGGAGTCGAGTCAGCACTTTAGTCTCGTTAATGACATCATTTACTAGTCCCCGAGTCCAAATGCCCGACGTAAAGCCACCCCCCGACCCCCTCCCCCTCACCCACGCCGACATTTATGTTCTCAGAGGTTTCCCACTTGCCTTAGAAATACAGAGAAAAAAAAAATTAAACAAAAAGAATAAAAAAAATAAATAAAAAAGAAAGAGACAGAGAGAAACGAAGAAAAAGGGAGAGCAATTTTCTGCGTTTTCCTTTCACCAGTTCGATGTAAAGTCTACGTCTCCCTAGTCCATATCGTATACAGGGAATGGGTATTATGCACCCCCTAGTCTCACCCCTACGCCCCCCCCCCTCTCTCTCCAGACAGAACGCACAGCTACGCTGGGGCTATTTCCCATTTGGCAGGCGAGCCAGACCCAGCACTTTTGGTGCCAACCGATAATTGGACGAATCGCAGTCATTCGCTTCGTGCGAAACTCCCTCTACCATATAGTTTTCCACCAATACCTTCCACCAATCCTCCCCCCCCTTTAACCGTAGGGATAGGAAAATCCCATCTCGTTCGCAAAACTCGGTGTCACACGATTCAAATATATTTTACGTACTAACCATTACAAGCATAATATCATTTGGCTCCCAATTTTCCACCCCCTTCCCCTCTCTTTCTACCCTCCGCCACCCCATCACTCCACCCCCCTTCCTCATCCATTCATATATTTCTTTTTTTTTATCCATCCCACGTTCGCGAACATGCAGAAGCATTGAAGAAGTGTAATGCTGGCGAGGATAAAAAAAAATTTCAATGCCAGTCTTTTTCTCGTATCGGTATGGTTTGAGTCTTAGGGGGTAATCCCAGCAAGTCGTTCGGTTGGTGCCCAAGGAGCGCCCACTAAACTGTAGATTTGCATTAAGGGCAATCACAAATTCACAGAGCATTAACCTCGCTCTCTAGAGGTAGGTTAAAGAGGCTGTGGAGGGTTGGGGGGGGGGGGGGGGGGGGGGGGGGGGGGGGGACGGAGAGGTGTGAGGGAAGGGGAGGGGGGGGGGGGAGGGGCGGGGATCTGCAGATCCATGCTATTTGCGCAAAGTGGCCTGCCATCCTCTTCTTCACCCTCTTCACCCACCCCTCCCACCCACCGAATCCACCTCCTTCATCCGACCAAGCTTCTCTTTTGCCTCCATTCCCTGTAACCACCTACGTTTAGCCATTCCCTAGGTAGGGTAATACATTGTTTGCTCTTCGTTCGCTAAACTAAACCGCATTCGGAATTAATTGCACGTTAGAAGGCCGCGGGATAATTAAAGCCCGTCCAGTGTACGAGGTATATCGTTCAGTCTTGTTTTATAGTAACGTCTCGAAATTGTTACGGCTTGTTGCCGCTGGACGTCTCACCTCCATTACAATCCAATTTTGGCTTATCTCGGTTGGCATCCTCTCCCAATGATTCTAAATCAAATTTCTAGTTCGTATATATATTTTTTTTTTCCATTCCCAACCGACCCTACCACCCACCACCCCCTCATCCTCCCTACGGTTTCACGAAACTGGAAATTTGGCGTTTGGTTTTGCTAGGAAGTAAGCTCTGGAGATAAAGGACTAATTAGCGTTCAGAGGTTGGTCAGCAATTAACATTTTTGCGGTAATAAATTCGCGGTGAGTGTCCGGTTAAACTGGAACATGCACAGTGTACCGCAAAATTTTTGCTGTCCAAGTACAGGAAAATTCATGGTCTCTACGAAATATCGAATTAATGACAATAAAGAAAACTTACTCAATCTGATTTTATTTTTTTTTGTGCTCAGACAACCTTGATAGAACCCCACGATTAATTAGAATAATTACCAACACTTTATTTTTTTAATTAACCAAACATAGAATTGTGAAGTGTTTCCAAATCTTTTTCACGTTCAACTGCCCTCAACTTTTCCTTCCTATACATTTCATAGTCCTCGTCGTCTGTAGGTAACTCGTAACGACAAAGGGGACACGAGTTGGTCTGTAAATATTATTGTTTTGATGTTGTCAATGAGAGCCAGAAAGTGGTGGAATAACAACAATAGCCGTATTACCTTCTCCAACCAAGGATGTATACAATCTTTGTGAAATGAATGTTTACAAGGCAGACATTTAGCAATTTCACTAGTATCGAATGCCTTTAAACATACTGGACACTGTTTGGAATTGTCTTTAATTTTAATTTCACCAAGTGCTTCTACTGCTGCTTTTGACGCTGGTGGTGGTAATTTTTGATCCTGACCGAGGACATCCCACATTCCCATGTCCCGCAAAAATCGAGCCATTTGTAATAATGAATTAGGTGCTGCACCATCTCGAAGTGGAGTCCATCCCATTTCCTCAAAATAATCTGACATCTAGGAAATAATAACGAGCGTATAACGAAGTGGAAAATTTTCTTTTTTAAGATCAATACCTCGAATCCCTCACCTCAAATAATTCAATCCTGTATGGAATTTTATCACCAGAATGAGTCTGAGCTCATCAATCCTCGATTATTGTCCCTGAATGACAGTTATCAATGTACACTTGCTACCAATTTTGTTGACTGTAATGTCATCGACTATGCAAAGTGGAAAAGACCAACCAAATATGGAGAAATCGCTGGATAAAGTCACTTGCTATTCCCAACAGTACCACTAGCCAACTCCTAAACTATCTACTGCTGATCAGGAATATACCGAAGTTGATTCTGATTGAGATCCCTCACTCCCTACAATTTATTTATCTCTTGTCCGAGTGGCGCGAAACCGGCCAATAAATTATCGCTCGCAATTTTAATAATCATCGCAGAAATTAACGCAAAATATAATTAAAAAAAAATACTTCCAAAGTATCGAAACCCTAGAAACTTCTTCGCCGAAAGAAGCCCTTGGAAAAATCCTACGCTTGGGAAAATTTTCGCTTATTTTCCCGTAATTAACCACCACCAAAATAATTAATAAAAAATTAAAAATTCCTCTTCTGAGGGACTCACCAGTCGATGAGGCTCCTGACAGCTTTGCTCACGTTCTAATCCAAAGGGTATGGCACTGAACACTGAAATTAATCACTTTTCCCCACGTCACTTCACTTGACGATTTTTCAAATTTAAACACTCCACCCTCCAAGAGCACATTCACTGATTCTACCCACCCACACCCACCTCACGTATTTATCAAGAAATCGGCAAGAGCGAGAAACTGGAAGACACTTGCTCACTTGTCACTGCACAAATTCACTGATACCACGAGTCAATCCTTCACTTTGACACTTGTTGTAAAAGTCCAATGTCAATTATGATGTCAACAGACTCATCAAAATTGATGACACTTTGACAGCCTCCAGAAGTGCACAGCAGGCGCCACCTTGACATGCTCCAGGATAGTCGATCAGAGGGAGACATATCTGTTGTCGAGAACTTACCGATTGTCACTATTTCAAGTCCACCATAAAATTATATTAATTGTCTAAACTCGTTATTTAATTGTCCATATGTAACGGCACGATTTTATTTTATTTCTCCTCAAAAATCGCTGCAATGAGTGACAATGTCTCCCACCAGTGCCTGGAGGCAGCCTGCCATAAAATGTTCCAATACTTCTGACTTGTTAATAATTTCAGATGGTAATAACCTCAACTGTCCTCTTAAAATAATTTTTTTCCATCGATATTAACTAATTACTGCACTATTGATAAGTAGTCCTCCATTGTAACTACTCTCGGCACCGAGAATGCACGCAACGAACGTCCAAGCCCCACTCCGTGCGAGACTCCGGCAGCCCTGATGGCTGTGCGCGGAGGGGATGCGCAGTTGGCCAGGCAGGGCAGGCCAACGCAGGAATTGTCGAAGTAATTTTTGCCCATCTCGGCTGTAATCCGCCGTAATCGGTTCGGATTTTTTGGTACAGACGTACCGGGCCGCTGATATTAACTGATGACTGCATTTTTGATAATTATTTTTCAGTTTTTATACCTTATTTCACCGAAAATACCCGGACTGTGCGCCAACGCCTCACTCCCATACTAGACTCAGTCAGCCATTTTGGACGTGCGCTGAGGGGATGCGCGCTCGGTCAACTCATTGTTCGTTGTCGAGTGGACTTTTTCCCCTCTCTCGATGTTATTCCGCCTTACTAGCTTCGGATTTATTGATGAAAACATTCCTTGCCATCAATATTAATGGATTATTGTATTTTGGGTAATTATTTTTTCGGTTTTACATACTTTTTCACGCCAAATATACGGAGCGTACGCCAGGGCGTCCGATCGCTCTCAGAGGCCAGCGGCCATTTTGGATGTGCGCAGTTCGGTGGCGCAGTCGGCCGGGCGGTTTGAATTGTCAGGGGGCACTTTACGACCGCTCTAACGCTTCTAAAACGTGAGAATAAAATTAAAAAACACAATAAACTGATAATTTACAGTTATTATTAATTTACAATGTCTTTTTTACTGATTATTCTCTACAAATTTCATTTATTTCGCCGAAAAAAATGAAATAAAATCGATTCAATTGCTTCGGTCATGATTTCTTCAGAGGAAATCGCCAGGTGCTGCCCCCTGGCCGCAATATCCCGAACCTGCGAATTTTTTTTACCCTGCCCGCCATCTGGTCGTCAAAGTTCATGACCCATTGAAAATAATTCCTTATTCATACACTAGTGCGTGTGAGTCTTGTGTACACGATTGAATCTGTCACTTTTGTAATTACTGCACTCACCATTGGCAACAGCAATTCCTCCGTAGACATCCCAGCATGCGATGAAAAAAATTGTGAGTCAATTGATAACCCGAGTTATCAGGAAAATCCCCAAGGCCTCATTGACCATATCTCTCATTCCAGAAACACTGGAGTGTGTCCACGACAATCAGACTGCATCCGGCGCATTCAGCATAACCCAGGGTGGGGTCTCGTGCCGCCTAACCCCAATGAGGAAGCCCATAAAATCGAGACCATGAGAGTCATCTGATCAAGTGAATTTCCCCCAAGGAGACAACAATCAACAAAAAAAACCCAGTGCAACAATAGACAAGTGACAAACATGGCACGTCCGATACTGCCGAGTCAGCAGAAGTTGGCGGAGAAGCTGATAATTCTGAATGACCGTGGAACAGGCATGCTCACCCGCATCTACAACATTAAAAAAGCCTGTGGCGATGCGAAATCAAAGCCAGCCTTTTTATCCGACAAAACCCTGGAGTCGTCGATCAAAACAATTGTCCGTAAATTTCCCAACATCGACGTCAAGGGACTCCAGACAATAACAAACCTGAGGAACGAGATAATAAAATCCCTGTCCCTCTACTACTACACATTCGTCGATCTTCTAGACCTGAAGGACAATATCTGCGAGTTATTAACGACAATGGACGCCTGTGGAGTACACATGGACATAACGATAAATTTCGACCTGACCAAGGCATACCTAGACCTGGTGATAACGTACGTGAGCCTCATGATACTCCTCTCCAAAGTTGAGGACAGAAAAGCTGTTCTGGGGCTGTTCAATGCCGCCCACGAGATGGTGCACAGCCAGTCGGATCACAGTTTTCCCCGGCTGGGCCAGCTGATCATGGATTACGAATTGCCATTGAAGAAGCTCTCCGAGGAGTTTGTTCCCCACTCGAAATTATTGAGAAATGCATTGACGTCACTGTGGAATGTCTACCCAGGTAGGAATCTGTCGGCGGACACTTGGAGAGCTGATCAGAAGTTGAGTCTCGTTGGCAGTCCTGGACAGATTCTCAAGGCAGCAGCAACAGACACAATGTCCTGCGAAACCCTGAGTCTCGATAGGATTGAGAGGTGGGTGATACTGGGATTCGCTCTTTGTCACTCGTTCCTGGCACAAGAGCAACCAAATAAACTCTGGACGACGGCGTTGGAGTCTGGCTGGGTGGTGGCGCTATTCCGAGACGAAGTGATTTATATTCATCAGTACATCCAGTCGTTTTTCGAGGGGATCAAGGGATACGGGAAGAGAGTGTCTGAAGTGAAGGAGTGCTATACTCAGGCAGTGCAGAAGGCCGGGTACAGGCACAGAGAGCGACGAAAATTCCTGAGGACTGCACTGAAGGAATTGGGACTAATTCTGACTGATCAGCCTGGACTACTGGGTCCCAAGGCACTGCTGGTGTTCATGGGCCTGTCTCACTCGCGAGACGAAGTCCTCTGGCTCCTCAGGCACGGCGACAATCCCCCGACGCAGGGGAAAAGCCGGGGCAGGCGTCGCGAGGATTTGGTTGATCGACAGCTGCCCGAGCTTCTCTTCCACTGCGAGGAATTGCGAGCACTCGTGCGAAAGTACTCTCAAGTACTTCAACGATACTACGTCCAGTTCCTCTCTGGCTTTGATGCTCCAGCTCTCCATCAGATGATCCAGAATCTCCCAGTGTGTCCGGAGGATGAAGGAGCCATTCTCAGCGATCTCTGCTCAGTTATAGCGAGTGTCACGGTTAAGCAGGTCGAGGAGAATGAACTATTTGACTTCAGACCGTTGAGACTCGACTGGGTGAGACTCCAAGCCTACATGTCCATCTCCAAATGCAATATGAATCTCATGGACAATCGAGAGCTCGCTTGCTTCATGGACACTGTTGTCTTTCACACTAAAATGGTGGACAATCTTGATGAGATGCTCGTTGAAACATCAGATCTCTCCATCTTCTGTTTTTATAGTAAAATATTCGAGGATCAGTTTCACATGTGCCTGGAATTTCCAGCCCAAAATCGTTACATCGTCGCTTTTCCACTCATCTGCAGCCACTTCCAGAGCTGCACCCATGAACTCTGCCCCGAGGAGCGTCATCACATTCGCGAACGAAGTCTATCAGTCGTCAACATGTTTCTCGATGAAATGGCCAAGGAGGCCAAGAATATAATTACAACAATTTGCGACGAACAGTGCAATATGAGTGACAAGTTGCTGGCAAAACACTGCGCTCAATTAATCTCCCAGGTTGTTAATCGTAAAAAGAAGGACAAGAACAGAAAGAATATTTATGAGATACATAAGCCTGGCATTGAGAGCTACAGGAAGACACGCGAGGAGCTCACGACAATGGACAAACTTCACATGGCACTCACGGAGCTCTGTTACGCCATTAATTACTGTCCCACTATTAATGTCTGGGAGTACACGTTCGCCCCGCGTGAGTATCTCAATCAGCATTTGGAGACGAGATTTGCTAGGGCACTGGTGGGTATGGTCATGTTTAATCCTGAGGCCAATGAGATTGCCAAACCTTCTGAGCTGTTTGTCAGTGTGAGGGCTTACATGAATGTCCTTCAGACGGTTGAGAATTATGTGCACATCGATATCACTCGTGTCTTCAATAATGCATTGCTCCAGCAGACCCAGGCCCTGGACAGCCATGGGGACAAAACAATTGCTGCTCTCTATACCCAGTGGTACTCGGAGGTTCTGCTGAGGAGGGTCAGCGCCGGAAATATCTGCTATTCACCAAATCAACGGGCGTTCGTTAGTCTATCGGTGGAGGGAGCCATTCCCTTCAACGCCGAGGAGTTCTCGGATATCAATGAGTTACGAGCACTCGCTGAATTGATTGGGCCTTATGGTATGAAAATGCTGAATGAGACTCTCATGTGGCACATCGCCAGCCAAGTCCAGGAGCTCAAGAAACTCGTGGCCGGTAACAAGGACGTCCTGGTAGCGCTCAGAACGAATTTTGATAAGCCCGAGGTCATGAAGGAGCAGTTTAAGAAGCTACAGCAAGTGGACAATGTCCTCCAGAGGGTCACCATCATCGGTGTCATCCTCAGCTTCAGGCAATTGTCACAGTCGGCTCTTGTCGATGTTCTCGAGGAGAGAATTCCATTTTTACTGAGCTCAATCCTCGATTTTAGACATCATTTACCTTCAGGGGATCCCATGAGAGTCGTCTCGGAGATGACGTCCGCTGCTGGATTGACCTGCAAAGTCGATCCCACGTTGACGGCTGCTCTCAGGAGCCAGAAGGCAGAGGTCGACGAAGACGAGCATCTTCTCGTTTGTCTTCTCATGGTTTTCGTCGCTGTTTCCATTCCCAAACTGGCCCGCAATGAAAATTCATTCTATCGCGCCTCCCTCGAGGGACACTCCAACAATATTCACTGTATGGCGACCGCCATTAACAATATGTTTGGAGCATTGTTTACAATTTGTGGACAGAATGATATCGAGGACAGGATGAAGGAATTTTTAGCTCTCGCCTCATCGAGTTTACTCAGACTCGGCCAGGAAACTGATAAGGAGGCAACGAAAAATCGTGAATCGAGCTATCTTTTGCTGGACCAAATTGTTCAGGAGTCACCCTTTCTCACCATGGATTTACTCGAGAGCTGTTTCCCATATGCCCTCATTCGTAATGCCTATCATGATGTTTATAAACTCGAGAATTCCCAGGCGTAATTTATTATTTCTCCGGGTAACCGTCCCCCCCATTAACTCCTTGCAGTTATAAACATTTGTTTACTACTGTGGGAAAATCAATATTGAGAGCATTGTTTTCGTCTCAAGTACAACTAGCCTATTTTCTTTTTCTCCTCGGGTTCCTTTTAATATCAATATCTAATCATGATTACCCGTATATCGTAATGGTAGAGTCACTGTAGGATTACTCAGTATTTTTTTTTTCCTCAATGGGTGTTCATTTTTACCTGAATTTGATAAAATTTATAAGCTAATTTGTTCATTGAAATCATAGGAACTCATGTCATTACATTAGAAGGAGATAAACGATATCGTGATGTATCAACAATGTAGTCAGCATTTTTAATGTAAATTGAAACTATTTTACAATAGTTTATAAAATAATAATAAAGGCGTAATTCGTGCCAATTTATCTCGATTTATTCATCACTGATTAATAATCATGAGGCATGTGGTAATGTAAAATGTATTCCTTTATTTAATTCTTTACAATGTTTTTTTTTCTTTTTCCTCTTTTTTTTTTTTGTTTTGTTTAATCGATAATCACATTAACGTAGCACAAAAGAGATTTACAATCATAGTGTTTTTTTTTTTGTTCATCATCAATGATTAAATATTCATAAAACACGTCTTGCCCTAAATATTTTGTGTATTTCTTTGTTCATTTAATCGAGTAAAAGGGAAAGAGTTTCAGACACTACGTCCCGACAATTGGTCATTACTATTTCATGCTTGATAAAATAATGAATTTACTTCGACAAATTTTAATTAGGAACCGAAAGAAGGGGAAGCTTCAACGAATTAAAGAAAGCAAAGGCCACTTGGTGTTTCATGATATCCAAGCAACTGTTTCTCAAGTATATATATTCGTTAATGACTTTTATACAGAAACAGCCAAATTAATTAAATCCTCGAATTGTCAGAGATGATAATTGAAACTCAAATCGGATGTTTAGTGTCAATAAATCCATTACATTTGTTTTTACACTTTTCCCATTCGTATCCATTCATCTTTTTTAAGTATGTCCTTTTTTTTTTGGATTGATAGAAAAAATATAATTTAAAATTTGTTAATTTCTCTCCTTCCCACATTTGTTTCTTCCTTTGACGTTATATGTACAGGTGATAGATATAAACGCATCGTATCACGATTGAAACGAAGCCGTTAAGCACTGAAGGGAGATTTTCTTTTAATAGAGATAGCCTGTTGAAGGGGATTTTTCAGGGACGGGGGTGGGGAGAAAAAAATAATTGGAGGAAATTTTAATATTTTACTCGTTTTTTCACGTCTATCATCGCACACTCTGTTTTATTCTCACACACGCAAGCAATATTATTCAACTACCAACGAGAGCTTGTTCACCATTTTGAGTAATCGATAAGAGCAAAAGTAAAAATTAAAATTATTTATCAAAATCATTTTAACGAATGAGTTCGTATTGTTGCGCATTTCCTTTCAATGAATTACTTCGTTCTAATTATCAATGAATATCAGAATATGCCACAGTTACGAATCCTTTGGCAGTGAACTGGAAGCAGTAATAAATTGTCAATTTGGGACCATTAGTTGAAGGCTGAAAGATGGTAAACTAGCTTTGGCAGTGCGTCCTTCATTGCTCTCAGCAAATAATTTGCCATTTTTAACTTCCCGACAGGAAGTTATTTTTTTTCTCTCTCAACTCTCCCTCTCTCTATTTCCCTCCCCTGAAATCTCGCATTCTGTGGTACAATCACTGACGAAGAAAATGGCAGTATAGTAAATTTGTACTAGAAAATTAATCGCGACAGAATGAAACAAAATTGATGATTTAACAAATCAATCGGAGCACTCTTTTGATAAAGCTCTCGTTATGCTACCATTAGTTGTTTGAACATTTATACAGCTTGATGCACCTTAGCCGCAGGCTTAGATAAAACATTCTCATCAAGTGGTGGTTCACTTGACAAGTTGAAAAACAAAAAACAAAAATCGACAATCACCTATTGATGATTGCCATTATTCGTTAAGATGTCAATCCTTGAAAACTAGAATTTTACATTCCACATTCGTTTCCCCTTTTGTGCACATAGAAAAATGTTCCATGAATGTGGAATGATTAATCTCATTCAGATTACCAATTACAAAATACAGAATTACTCTGCTATCATACAGATTTTTTTCTGATATAAAAACAATCAGTTTTTTTGTTTATTTTCATGTCGTAAGGTTACGTTTATAGTTAGGGTTTATATATATATAATATCAATGTATTTACAAAATCTTTTTCTCATTAACACTCTTCCATCTCTACCTATGGCTCACACTCTCACTCACACTATCCTATTATCTCCACAATTGTCGCATGTTAATTTTAACTTTTGAGTCTTCATTCTGCTCTGCATTTTTCATGTCATAATAATCAATCTTCTAGTCGTCATTCCTCCGCTCTCATCATTAATCACATTGTATCTATAATACATTGTCATTTGACCCACAATCTCACCGATTAATCCTTCAATTGGTTGGTTACATTGCGAGATATCAATCATGTTTTAAATTATTTTTGGCATGGCCACTGGAATTTCATCATTCTCAACTGCAACTAAAGAAACACGACAATAAATATTGAATCAAGTAACATTAGCTTGCCATTGACATTGAATTCTGCCATTAACGATGTTTATACTTATATTAATTAATGTCAATTGTTGATGAGAATCTAAATGGCTCGTCTCTTCCGCTGTAATAAATACAGTAACTTTGAAATAAATGTAGGCAAAGGAATTACTTTAATGAATAATTATTGTATTAAACCTGGCCTGGAATGTAGAAATTCTAAACACTTAAAATTGAGAGTATATAATCAGCCTTATCATATGCATCATTTGCTATATCCACATTGCTCAGATATTTACGCTAAAATATCTCAACACCTGGGAATTCAACAATAGAAAATGATTCCTTTCTTTTTCTTTTTTAAATTGTCGGAAGAAGAACAAATATTTTCATACGATTCCAGCCAGACTGAATTTACGATAATTTAATTCTTTGGTCCACCATGACCTTCCCGCTTAAAGCGTCCTACAATATTTATATGTATTTATAGATCCTTTTTTTATACATTGAAATAATTTACTCGCTGTGACAGAGAAAAAAGAAAATAATAATAAAACAACAAAACGAGAAAATTCCCATTCGAATTAATAAAAAGTCATATAAATTGTGAACTTCAATATTCAACCGATATTAATGTATGTAAAAAAATTAATGACAGTTGCTAACTATTAATCATTATAGAATTGAATATACCCTAGTATTTTGTTCATCAGCTATAAATTATTTCATTCAGAGGAGGCATTATTTCCATTATCAATTACTCGTATAATTTATCTAATAAAAATTATTATATAAGAATAATACATATAATGTAACTACTATATACTACAATTGTATGGAGATCAATTGAATGACCTGTGACAATGTTTTGGTAACGTTTCAACGTCATTATCATCACCGAAAAAATATCGTCATGGTGAAGGAAAAATATTCAATTTGTCTCGTTATTAATCTTTGCACACAATAGAAATACTCCACCTAATCATTAAAAATCAATTAATCCTAGAAAAATTTAATCTAATCAATACAATTTGATAATCAATTATTAGATATGCCCAGGATTACTCTATCGAAACTGTATTCCACCTAGATTACACGAAGATTTTCGGTGATTTAATCAGCTGCTAGACCTAGTGGCCATATCATTAGAGACTTCAGGAAAAAGAGCGGCAATCTCCATTCATTAAATGTATAGATTTTTTTTTTCTCATCCCCCCCTTAGTAATACCTATTATCTTCGTAACACCAAGAATTTCATTCTATAAGTCTTTATCGCGAGCTCTCGACACATCATATCGTCTACAACAGGAAGAAACCACGAGAATATTATTTAATCATTTGTTATTTGCATTGGCAATCTGCTGGCCATTTTATTCTCGAACAATCAGATATCACTTCTGTCATCGTTAGCTCGTCATTTCCCTTACCTCCCCCCAAGAAATCACCACTCTCGGCATATCTTCCTCTACTAAATCTGATAATTCCTACTGTTAAAGACTTGACGCTGGTAAAGCTGATCACACCTTGTTATTGTGCTGTCTCATCTCGTAGGCTGGGCCCCTCCCCCCTCCCCCGGAGCCCGAATAGGCGCCGGCGTACAATTCTGGGTGATTGGAACGACTGTGGCTTGATGAGCCGCTTGCGGGTGCACTAGCTGTGGGAACCGAGCGATATCCTGTTTAGGAATTTATTCGCCATGATAATTCTAATTTCTAATGATTGAACCATTGTCTGAGTTATCATAAATGTTATTATTTTTTTTAAAAAAGAAACTGAGGGGAATTTAAACAAGACATGTATATGGGACATTTGATGCCAAATCAGCTGTTGCTGATGAGTAGTTTGAGGATTGATTCGACTGAAGACTATTAAAATTTAGACAACAATCTTGGATGTGCACTTGAACATCTCAATTGATAGTTGTAAATAGAGATATGCAAATAGCAGACAGCATAAAATATTCCATACACGAATGATTACTAAGTATTATGAAGAAGCAAATACAAGAATACATCGACTGATATTTCAATGTATAATCCAGCTACAGTGATTGATTCCCATATATTCCTGTATTTCCTTGTATTGGAGATCTTTTTTAGCCCCGGCTCACCTCTGTATCTCATAGAACAATAGTGATGCGCGTCAATGTGATGGGGATAGATGCAAACAGGAGAAATACATTAATATAGTAGCAGGTAAAGTACAATTGAACAAGGGGAATAAAAATGATGTGAGATGAAATGCTCTTCTCCCATCGAGTTTGCTAGCGCGACTGGACAGTGAGATATGACTTTTGCATTTTAAAGTGGAGTGAGAGGGAGGATTTTTATTATTTTTCCAGGAATGATTGATGATCTTTTGAGAGCACACTCGATCGAAAAAGTCGTCTCTATTGATTATTAACAACTCGAGAGATTTGTTTACCTTTTGGATAGTATTGAGCACCTCGGCCCTCTCCGTAGCCATGCGAGGGACCACGACTCCCATGGCTACGTCCCTGAGCTGGGGGAGGGATGCTCCTCGGACCTGGAGGATGGCCGCCGTGGGGATGACGCTGGAATAAAAAAGAAAATTCAAGAGCTTGAACTGTTAAAAGAGAATTTTTTTTCAACACCTCATCGGCAATCACTGATCCTTAATTTTGTTCCTGTTCTTCGGATTGATCAATTCAGTGGCTCAATGTAATATTTAAATTATTGATTTACCATTCTTCGAAGAGTATTCATAGGCCTCCTCAAAGTATCACTGATTCGTCTCGCCGGTGGTTTCTTTGGATTGCTCGAGGGCGTATGAACGGCGCAGCACTTGATAAAGAGCCCCATGAATATAATAAATGCAATACCCATTAATAAAACAGCCCACCAGTACTCCTGAAAGAGAATTCACGTAATATCAGTGAAAAATTGGCCTATAAAAATGATTAATATTATCGAATATTCGGGATAACTCACGGTAACCCACTGTGCAACTGTCAACAGGGTCTCCTTATTGAATAATAAATTTTTCAATTTCGCCAGAGGTCCCTCAGCATCTACAGCCCGACACTTGAGAAAAACGTCGCAATACCCTTGAAAATTGTCACACGGTGAGCCCGGTCTTAAGCTAATTCCCCCCTTTGGCAAGCCGACAATGTGTGCAAATTCACTTGTGCTACGACAAGTTGAGGTGTCAGTGCCATTTTGACAAGCTAATTCACACAGAGTTCTCTTGTCAATATTGGGAATGATGTTGCTTGTCAAAAAACATTCCGTCATGTTCCACTCGAGGCATATTGATCCTGTACACTCGCCGTCGATGCACAACTGAAATAAAAATCAATAATTCAAGGTAATTTATTTGACCAATTGGAATGATGTATCCGCTCTCGTACGAAAATCCATTCAATTCCCGTGGAAATAGAACTTTTAATTTACCGAGATAATTCCCCTCATGTGATTGAATTGTCATGGAAAGGGAGCACTTAGAGCTCATTCATTTTCGAGGGGATGAAAATCAATTGAGTGGACGATACATCCGTGTTTTCATTTATTAATTACGAATTTTCAATTGAGGCAAATTTTTACGGCACATGTCGTAATGAAAAATCTCCATTCGTCTGGAATTTTTTTCCCCATTTTCCCTTGAAATACTCCAAAACTACAATAAAAACTTTATAATTCAAAAACTATGCACCAGCAGAGACTGGCATAACAATATTCCATTCTCCACTGTAGAGAGAGAGCTTTTTCCTTTGTCAGTGGTTCGAGTCATCGACTCCAAATAGTTTCACGAACATTTCCCCAAGTAAGAGAAACAATATTCCAAGTGAATATTCTCAAAAAATTCTTTTCCACAAGCCGTCGGAATGATCAACTAAAAAACTTAGGATATTCAGGACTTTAACGTATTGGATCAATAACAAAAATATACCTGTGTCCCCTCATTACACCTGGTCTTATTAGCCCGTGGCAACGAGGGAGGGCACTCGGCAGAGCTGCCATTGCACATTGAATCATAACTGCAATCGGACTCAGCTTTACACTGGACCCTAGCCGAGGCTGGAACAAATTGGCAAGTGTCGCTGGAGCAGCAGGGCCCCTGGCTGGGACTGCACTGGGCCCCAGCGCGTCTCTGGCATCTCTTCGATGTGTCATTATGGTTCATTGGTTTGTCAGAGGTGTCAGTGGGTTGCCTAGGATAGCAACACTTGTCCACACACTCGACATAATCATATCCACAGTCGCACTCCTCCCCTGCCTCAACAATTTTATTACCACAAAAGGCCCCCTCGGATGTGCCAAAGCAATTTCGCTTCTTATTATCCACCATTGCATCGAGCACATTGCTTATATTACTGATACTGCACTTGGAAAATTTACTATTATTCGGTCGATCGCCACTGGTCGCCGATGCAAACATGATATAATTTCCATGTAGACCACCGGGTCTACACTCGGGTGGAAAATCATGGGGTGAGCCAAAGTTGTGCCCAATCTCGTGGGCAAGTGTCAGTTGTGAAACTTTTGGTGGCACTCGTGTATTGTAATTTACAAATGTAATAATACCAGTGTTCAGTGACCTCTTGGTCGACTGATACATTCCCTCCACTGTCTCCGTATATGTTTTGTATTTTTCACATATGCCACCAGATGCACCGGATGCCGATGCCACCCAGGCAAGTCCAAGGGTGCCACCTGTGAAGTCCCTGTATGTAAAAACATAAGCCAAACAGAAGTCCTCGTGGTTACCCAGTGAGTGTTGGTTGAGAAAATTCGATACGTCGATGTTATCCCGACAGAATACATTGGCATTTGGATCTGATGGATGAGAGCAGGCTGTATCGTTGTCAATTTTTATCCTCTGCACTTCAAACTTTATATTTCTGTGAGGTATTTTTCCATCGAAACGCGTGTCACGGTAGATATAATTCACTGCTGTTACATGATGTGCTATGAGGGATAGAATTTCTTCTCTAGTTTTCTCGGGATCACGTTGAAGCTGGTGAGCAAAATGTAAACAGGGATAAATGAAATGTAGGTAAATAAATTGATAGGGAGAGAGTCCTGCGGGAGATCAATTGTAAGAGGATCGGAAATATTACGGGGTGGCACGAGGGGGTGGTGGGAGAGACGACTAGAAGTCTAAAGAGCTTTGGTAGAATTTATATGTAGGTTTATTGATTTTGGATAGAGAGATGGCGAGTCGACTGGTGCCTCTGACTTGCATAGCACACTGCGATTAAAAGGGGTGTGTTCTAGTGCATGTAGAGAGGGAGCAAATTGTGGGGAAGCATAACATTCAAAGTATTTGCGGACTATGCAAAGCCTCGTGATAGCGCACAGAGTACTAAAGCCACTAGCCTGTGAATAATTATTTCTCCTTCTCTTTTTATAAATTTCTCTATTCCTCCCTTCACTCTCAATCCATTCCCACTCTCCCTCTCTCGTCCATTTTTTTTTTTTCACCCGAGTTTTTCATCTTTAAATATTTCAAAGGAGATTTGCTGGCTTTAATCTTGTCGGAGGGGGACAAGGGAAAGATATAAATCCATAAATCACACGAGAATACTTACATGATCGGAAATATGCCGCCAGATAAAGGGATCAGTTCTAATGGACAGTGCACAGGTGTTGCGTTTGTCCTCCTGTGGACTTGTGGCCCTTCGACTCCTTCTGTACTGCTGCTCATCCATTTCTCTGTTCGCCTCTCTTGTGTACTTGTGGCCAGGCGTTTCTGGTTTCCCACTCCAGTCACCCTCCTTCAGTCTCTCACCCCTCGAGTGTCCCGATGTTGAATCCATTGTTGATGGTGGAGGTGGTACATCAGGCTCACCCGAATTCTGAACCCTGTCCATCCATTCTGCCACCTTCTCAGTGATACCACAACCGCTGGCACCACCTGGAGAGTAAAATCATTGACAATCTTCCCTTTAAATTGCAGAATTTATCTGCACGATTACCTGTAGCCCAATAATTTCCACTCACATCCAATTATTGACTTACGGGAAGAGCTTCTCAAAATACCCAATTTGGGGGGGATAATTTTAGGATCAAAAATATCTAGGGCTTCAGCAGATGCCCTGATGACTTCCACTGTCTGCGCTAGAGCCACTGTAAGCGTGCCAACGTCTCTCATACAGGCACGTCTCAAGATTCATACCCGATTTCATGTATACAGGGCGCACCGATATCAGAGCTACGTGTTACCCTCTTATCTACAATCCAACTCGTACGCCGAATTGATGGTGAATTTAAATTTATGGAAATTGAATTTAACTAAAAACACATCATCAGTCATGAAAATATCGTCTGGAAAATTAATGGATCCCTGGAAAACACCGGATTTTCCATGACCTCGGATTAATCCAGCTAGACAAGATCGCACAGAGTGAAGTACTCGAAAATTTCTGAGCTCCAGAATTTTTATCCAGTTACGGTACCGTTACAAAAATATTTTTCAACTCCTCCCTGGTAGTTCCATAATTTAACCGGAGAATTTACCAGCGTCGGGGCAGTGGTTTGACGCGTGTAATATCAAAATGTACGGAGAGTGTACACAAAGTGCTACCACCGCTGGTATCCATAGTTTATATTGTGCTTTTAACAATAATAAAATTCGTCCCGTCATTTGCACCATTCCCTGGGGCATCGTTCCCACTGGCGGTGGGCGCCCAGCAGTTGAACAAGTGTTGTATTACTCGCTAACGGTGATTCCGAGCGTCTTGAATGAACACAGGGCGCTATTTCGTCGGAGGGATAGCTTTCTCAGCACCTCTGATAAATTCAGGGTATCCGATGTGGAGCCAGAGGATTTTTACGATTTCTGGTATATACTGGGAACACTCCAACCGGTAGCTACAGTCGAGGAAGAAAAAAATAGAGAGAGAAAAAAATGGATAAAGCGATAGTCGTATTGAATGATTCGTTTTTCACCTGATGTTTCGTTATTAAAAAAAAAATTGGATGAAAACTGGGGTGCTGTCCGCATATACATATTCACTTTCATCATGGAATATTCCCGTCGCTTTGACGCGTAATATGGGAGTGGGAGATGCTTTGACGCATAATCCTGGAGGGAAATTTTAATGACTCACTGGACGCCGGATTCATTATCAATTGAGCAGTATTTTTTTTTTGTCAATAGCTTTGGCCATTCCGCAAGTGTAAGTACACACAGAAATATTTAAACTTGAAAAATCGCAATTTTGCAGTGATCGAATACCTGGGGGATTTTTTTTCTCCTCCAGGAAGAGAATAGTTGAGGCTTAAAATCGGCGTATTTCACGCTCAGAAGAGCGTCATTTACGGCAATTTTAAACGTAATTTACGTGCATTTCGTGAACAATTTATGCCACAACTTTAGACGTAAAATAAGCTTTTGAAAGTCCAATTTGCGCTCAGATTTTCCACCGGCAAACGTAAAATAATTACCACCAGTAATATCATTACAGGTGAAAAAAATAAGAATAAATAAAATTGTGAAAACAATTCACATTGTAGTGGATTATGATTTTTATTTTGCCCCCCGACTAAAATGAGTTGAGATGAAAAATATATTTTTATGGAAAAGCAAAAGAAAAATAATAAAAATGTATACCAGAAATCCTCGTCGCTTCTAACGTTGGATAGCGGGAGTGAAACTCCATGAAATTTATGCGCCCGGCGGAAAGCGTCTCGTTAATGTTGTAGATTCATAACGCGCCGGGGGTAAAGGGGAGGCTTGAACGGGGTGAGAACAGAGATGGAAAACCGCGCACTCTCACACAAACACCGATGTCTACATGTACCATAGCATTGGCAAGATCCGCTCGGGCACGGAGGGACGATAAATATTGTACCGCGATATGACTATGTTTATTTAAGCACCACTGTTTACACAACTACCCATAAAGACGAAAACTCAGACGGAAAATCTATGCTCTTTCGAGTGGTCCTCTCTAAGGCCCCCGAACCCTTTTCTACTTTTACTCCCTCTTATTCTTTCATTCTCCTCGATTATTCATGCGAGTGCTGGCATTCTCCATTCATTTGAGATTGCAACAGTCAACGGAATATTTCTCCAATCGCAGGAAAAATAATTTTTGTACGAAATTTCTCAGTCTCCGTTGAGATCATAAATTTTCTTAATCCTCCAGATAAATAATTGTCCTTCAATAGTCTTAAACAAGAGAGTTTTTCCATTTGATAATAATATTGGCCTAGTAACTGATCTCTCGCGATAAAAAAAATCTAAACAATTATTTTTATTCCACTGAAATAAACAATTTTCCTGAATGTGCGCTCATTGTTTTTTTTTTTTGCACTTCAGTTGAATGCCTCCGCAAGAGTTTACGCTAAACGTTGTAGAAAATAACGCCCGCGACTCTACACATACATCCATAACCCAGGTATAAGCCGGAGGGCTGAAGGCGCTCACTGCGGAGGGAGGCGCTTACAAAGGGTCGGAGAACTCAACCCAACTGGAAGACGAAAGCCCATTGTCACATATATACGGGTCATTCCACCGAATTCTGCACATAACGCGAATATCCCCCCCCGGCCTTTGTTCCTAGGTAAATCCAGCCGATCAAGTATTGATTAATTTATTGCTAATTATTCACACTCACCCTCTCGTCTGTCTGCAAAAGGATCGACGATGTCATTCTCGTGGTAGATGACCGAGTGGTGGGACTCGTTAACAGCCTGTGGTGGGAAGTAGTAATGGGCCCGCTCCACAAACCATGCACCATGGCGAGGCGATACTATCTGACCGTGGAACACACCGTCACTTATGCTACCAAAGACTTGGCTATTTGGCTCACCTGCAAAAAAATTTTCCATTTTATTTTAACAATGTTAAACAGTTATTACCATTTTTCTCCCCATTCTCACAAATTAATGAGTAAAAATTTAACCTTCTCAAGCTGGGATTCCTAGATTGATAGGCCTTTACCTAGGGTTGGACTACTGTTAGTAACATAATTCAGTTCCCAATTGTGCTAGTCGGAGTCGTGATTATTGACCGATTTATAATTATTTTACTACAACTAATTAAAATCCCTAATTTGTAGGAATCCTCGAGAGTACGACAGACTAATTATTCTCGCTGTCCCTTATACTTTAATAAACGGTCCACCTCAAACTTTCTATCACCGAGGGAAAAAAAAGTAATCCCAAAATTCATATGCATTTCTCTGGCGAAGGGACTCGAGAATTTTTCAGACGAGAAATTAATTCCCCCCCCCCCCCCCCCCCCCCCCCCCCCCCCCCCCCACCCCCCACCCCCCCCCCGACCGCCCCACAGCCTACCCCGCAAATGCCAGAAGTAGCTTGGCTCTTGACAATTGAAAGAAATCCTCTTTTCCCTTCTCCATCACCAGGAGACCGCGAAAAATCACCTGGAGCACATGTTTAAACTGATGAAAATTGAAAAAAACTCACCCAGCAAGTGACCCTCATAAATATGCGACGTATCAAGGTCCTCAACCTCTCCAGATGGGCCCTCAATTACCACATTATTACTGAACGTACTCAAGTCCCTTTTAAGTCGTATGTGGAAGTCCTTTCCGTGTGCGTGAAATTTTAAATTAACTGCATTGTCACGTGCTACAGATCTCTTGGCTCTCAAGTGATGCCGATGGAGTTCATCAGTTGAATATGAGAGTGGCTCATAATGTCGTATGTATTCGTTCAGTCGGCGAGCTGTAAAATCCAGTTAAGAAAGAAAAAAAAAAAGAAACACATTATCAGTCATAATTTGCACATTTTACGGTGTCATATTAAATATTCACGTGTCATTAGTGCACCCAAAATACACCGAGTTAAAATTACAACTGTCTCGCGTGCTGCGACAGGTCGGTGAACGCGACGCGAGGTCGATATTCCTGGAGTTGTTACTGAGGAGCGAAAACTTTATTCGCGGGTCATCGCCTACGGCAAAAGAGGTGTATCGCCGATAGGGGCTTGGGAAGCCCTACGTTGAGGTGGTCATAACTGGCATGATAAAAAACACCACCACCAACGTTTCGCGTTGACACAAAAGGGAGATAAATACAGTGAGAAAAAAATAAACGACAACTGTGAGAATTACCAATTCACTCAATGGTCGGTAAATGATCTCATCAAAAATTTGCCCACAATAAAAAAAATTAAAATGCAGAAAAAGAAAATCGATGAACAGTTCAATATAACGATCATGGAATTGACAAATGTCATTCAATTTTTCCCTCCGCGAAGGGAGGAATAAATACGACTGTTGAAGCCAGACTAGAAGTGAACTCCCAGCAGTAATTTTTCACATTAACTGGCGGATAGGTGCTCTCATCGGCTAACGTCCCTCACATGACCCATCCCAACCCTCCACTCTGTCCTAAAAACTGGATTAAACGAAACAGACAATCCCCCCGCGTCCATAAATCATCCCCGCAAGCGTAGTTCCCTATTTTTCTTTTTCACGAAAGAAGTATAAAGGAGTCAGGAAAAGGGGTAGCGAGAGGTTGAAACTCGGGGTCGAAGGAGTTTGGTACCATAAATAGGTGCCATAAATATCCCCAGGAGAGGATACGAGGGAGCGGGGCGGGGAGGGAGGATTGAGCAAAGAATTTACGAGGCTCTGGCGATCCGCGAAATAACGCGAGGCCACTGCAACCCCCCAGCGCCTGATTTTCAGAATTTAAGGCGAGAATGTTTTCGATAAAGCGTTTAACAATCGGAGTTGAGTGCAAAATGGAGCAAACATCTCGGGCGATAGTGAATCCATCTAGATTGAGGGAGTGAAAGAGAAAAAAATGCTCGCGATACTGTCTTGAATCTGGAAGGTGTGTAATACCAAGTTGAAGAGGTGTCTATATGTGTGAACGTTAGAATCGCTTGTATATCGTCCTCTCGGTCGTACGGATGGGATGGCATTTACGATGGGTTCACACTCGAGAGAACAGCTTCCGCTTGCGGGAATACCGAAGGTCCTCTCAGCAAAGTGGAACACGTAACCTCTCTTCTCTCGATTGTACACCAACCACATTCTAGTTGTGATAGTTAGAGGGATGCTAGATTTCAATTATAATGGCGATGTTACTTAACTCGATTCGCGTGGAAAATCGATTGAATTTGGGGGTGATTGGAGCAACCAAAGTGCCAGGGAAATTTTGAATCAGTCGGGACGGTTCAATTTGTCCTGCCCATTGACGGGGAGAAAAAAAATAAAATAAAATAAATAAACTGATACATCTTTCATCCAATTTACACGGTCATTTGTTTCCTCCCTATCATACAAATCCATTTCCCTCGGGCTCGATAAATCCTCAGTTTGCCCGGTAAGCGCGCATGGCCATTCAGACATTATAGGACAGCTGTCAAGGGGACAGCAAAAACATACGGCGTGTGGAAAGCTCGAACGGCAAGTTGGCGGGCGGGCGGGGGGTTTATTCGGTTGAATGAAAATAAGGGTGGAAGTGACGTGGAGCTTTGAGCGAAAAAAAAATTGTCCTCAGAGCTTTATTGGATTCAATTCCAATTTATTATCAACTCAAATTGCAATTCGCAATGCCAACGGCAGTCAAGTCCTCCCGGTAATTCGTAAAAATTACAGCACCAAAAATATTTGCTTTCTCTTCTTTTCTTTTTTTTAAACAAATGCACCCCGTTAGTTCGCGAAATAAAATTGCGAAGAATCATCTCATAATTCAATAAACTTCCCTCCCGTGCTCTCGGTTGTTTACAGTGCTCATTCAAGCACGAGTGCCCGATGTACACTTGAATTTTTCTTCACCCTCCTCACCACCCAGTGCTCATCTCCGTTTGGATATGGGGGGAAAAACTGGAAAATAGGCGATGGTCGAAATGTTGAATTCAACAGCCGGAGATGTATGATACAGGTGGAAGCGAAATGGAGCTCATACCTCCGGGGCTGGACGACCTGGTGAGTTTTGTTTTCCAGAGTTGAACTTCGTCAATAAATGAATTTCAATTCTCATGAATAGAAAATATAGTAATTCTGCATTGCTCAGTTTTTTCCCTCTCTTTTTTTTTTGAAGTATCGAGGATGGGCATGTGAACAAAATCAATACTATCCGATAGAATTTGAAAAAATTGGAGTTTCATAAAACTCTGATAGCATCGCGTCACACTCGGGGTCACACCCGATATATGGGTATATGCAACATGTTTAGAAAATGCTTCCTCAGGATATCTCATTTCCGTTTAACGCATTTTCCCAATTCTTATTTTTATTTTTTGTTCCATTTTCCATCGAATCCTTTTCACAGAGACTATTAGTTTTGTATTTTTATTATTATTCATACTGGCTCCTCCGAGCATGTCAATATGGAATGAATCGTTGGAAATTCAATGAGTCGAGCGGGTGAAAATATTTTGCCCGATAAACGGAGGGGGGAGAAATTTTGATGGAAATATGTTGATGAAATAATATTGAATATTTGACCTGTCACGTGAAAAAGATAATGGAGATGTCGTCGAAATCCCCGGCGGTGAGTGGCGAGTATACGGTATTTCCGGTAGATGGATTGTATCGACAGGAAATGTCCGCGGTTAGAGGGAGGAGCGTCACTCTCGGTGGAGACTGTTGGCTCCCTTTCGTCGGTGACATTATAAACACTGATGGGCAGTGGGTGTACAATGACGTATTTTATCGTCTACAATTTTTTCAATTAAAAAACTCGAATTACCAATTTTCCGCGATTAAAGGCAACATGAGCCTCAAAAAATCCTGGATATAATGGGATTGAATTTTCGGCCTCTCGAAGGAAACAAAATACCGGTCAACAGGTGAAATACTACCTCCAAATATTTTTTCCCCGAAAGCCGAGGCCAATTCAGCCTTAAAACTCGCAGAACACGACTAAGACCTAACTCATCCGAAAAGTACCACCTTCCAATTAATCTCCAGTTGTAACGATTCGACTGCCTTTCCTGAATGAAGAAATATTGAACTCATATCGTCCATAACCGTCTCCTCTCTCCATATTTTATTTGTCTCTCCTGCCATGAAATTCCAATGGCTATAAATAAAAATGGAGCAGCAATTCAAATCAAACAAATAAAAATCGTTAGTTGAAGAATGATAAAAAGAGATGACGAAAAAAAAAAACGTGAATTGCATCAAATGTTGGCGCTGCACCCTATAGAATGACCGATTGGCAGTGAAGTAGGGTCACAGGGGGGTTGGGAGGCCAAAAAGAGAGGGAAAGATGGGTCACAGGCTGCGAATCGTGCTCCAGAGGGAGGCTTTCGGGAATCGAGAAGTCAAGTGAACTACCTCCCTCGGTTCGGGTGGCGCAGCTGGGGGTGTGTGAGGTAGTTGCTCCGTCAGAGTTGACCCAATTTTACGCTCACTCCGTTTTTGTAATATGACCTTCCATGCGCTCTACTACATATTTAATGGAATATTTAGGATTTCACGAATAGACCCTTTGAGTTCGCTGAAGAGGCGGGGAGGGGAGATCAAATTCAATCTCATCAGAGAATACCGCCAGCACAAATCATGGATAATTCATGCTGGGGATTTTGTGTAATGAGATGACATTGGAGGGGGCTTACTACGGCATATTTTATTCATTTGGTGCATGAAGAGATAAACATAACATCATGAACCTTTCATCATATAATTCCCAACAGCTGAATATAATGCTCTGTGATCTGAAATAGTCACATCGTGAATTGAGTCTTCATATTGGAGATAATCCGGGATTGATCGTGGCCTCTGAATACAGGATAAGACGGATATGATCCTCCTTGAGACTCAATTGGTCGAGGAATTTCACAACAACGAGCCCCGCACAAGATTCATCCATTGAACTTTACTAATAGACACTGAGTTCCCCTCAAACTCGTCTTTTTATCTGATTATTATTGTTCAGAATTGAATTTGCGCGTCGGAGAGCTCTGTCACTTGTTGATGTTAATGAACACCACAACCCAGCCCCACTGCGCATACATCAGAAAATTATATACGCGCACAATAAACATGTCACTCGCGTAACTCTGCTTGGAGCATTAGGAATAATGGCTTCAACTCCTCAACCGGAAATTCACCAGCAGCAGCCAAGGTGTGCTCCATGCAATCTAAGGAGGATATAACACTGTTAGAAGGACACTAAAGTGCAATAAGCGAGGGTAGCCGAGCAATGGCTCATCGTCAGATGCACCAGATTGTTGTAAATTGTCCCAATAATACGTATCTAATGTTCAGGCTTCACGGAGAATTAAGCTTCGACATCGGCGAATCTCGGTTGGGTGAAGGGGGCTCTTAGAGGCTATTATAATCCTCCAGAATAGGGAACTTCACTTGCCTTTGTACACCCCCCTCCACCCCTCAAGTATGCTCGCTGTCTCTCCAGGGCAAAGTCCGGTCATTCCACATCTGCTACGAAAAGTCTAAGCTGTTTTACACGATTTACTAATCATTGTGTCGATTAATCCAGTGCATCTACAGATTTAAAACATGTATGCACTCTCATATTCACACCAATTAACCCAATTACAGAATACGATCGAATCCATAAGTCCGGAAATTCGGATTTACTCGGGTATTGAGCTCATGGGATTCAACTCGAGAAATTATAAATCCAGGAGATCCAGTGCAAGGCACGTACACACCCAGAAACATAATTTAACCGTCGAGAAGTATTCCATGAAAATTATCAGCAAAAAAAATCTAAGAATTACGTTTCTAAACGTAATTTGGGAGCGAAGCAAAATAAATCTCTCTCAATGATTTCTGTCTTATTTCAAAAAACAATAATTAAGAACAATAATTTCAATGGATCAGATAACAAATTGTTATTAAAGAAAGAATACTTATTTAATATCGGGAAAATTTCAAATAATTTTTCCGAAAGCATTTTTCAACGACTGAAAAATCCATATTGGATCCCAAGTATTGCGATTGATTGGGTCGTTATCCAGAAGAGTTTGAGTTCGTGCAGAGGGCAGTTTCGTGAAACGTCAAACCGCAATGGAACTGAGAACTGAAACTGGCTATTCGATCTAGGATCATAAATCTCGGAAACGAGAGTATGAAGCAACGGAATGGCCGAGAGAGCGTTAAGTATCAAGGCTCTGGTCGAATTATGATGTACGGCACTGGTGCAAGTGGAAAATCGAAAATCAACGAACCCTGAGAGAATGATAAGCCAAAAGGAGAGGAGAGACATAATTATTTGATGGTTGATAGAGCCTTCTCTGGGTAAAAATTGTCGCTAAGAATGTTAAATGGATCTGTTGACCCATTTTCCCCTCCCCCAAAAAACAAAAAAAAATTTCTCCTCCCCCTCGTCTCGTTTTAAAAATCCATTCGGCAACGTCATTTACCAGAAATCTCTCTATGTGCTTGGATTCATGAGTCTCATCTCTCCCTGAGCTCGCTCCCTTTTCATATAACCCCAACGACGTAGCATTGACATCCGGGGAAAGTGCAATCCGTGGGTGGAATTTGAGAGCAGTCAAGATCTCTTCTACGACCCTCTCCCCCTCCCCCACCTTTCACCACCCATTGTCATGTATTTAACGTCCTTTCAAAAGGCACAAAGTTAGGGGAATCTCGGAAGTTATCAAGTGCTTACAGAGTTTGGGCTGCTACGTTATGATTACGATTCTTGAGACAAAGAGGTCTTTCAACGAGTAAAAGAAAAATAGTCTCTCTATATTTTTTTTTTCATTTTTATATAGTTTTAGAGATCCTGTGTTCATTGAAACTGATTACTCCCTGACGACTACTTGCCGTCGTAGAATAACCTTCTCTCTCTCTCCTATACTTATCCCATTTGCTTTTCACTAAGTGAAAATAATGTTTTCTTGCTTTCAGCTTTATTAACATGAAAGTCAATGGAGAAAAGGGAGAGCCATATACATATGCTTTTGAACGTTCATCGTGGGAGGGAGTAAACACAAAAGTAGATGAAACTTCCGTAAACATTGATCGTTAAATTTATATTGTTTTCATGCTGAACATTTGAAAGAAAAACATCGCATTATATGGAACACAAATAAAGAGCAAAAGAAAGAAAAAAAAAAAGAGGACAAAAGAGTGCTCATACGAGCGATTAAATGCGCATAATAGTTTTTCTTCTCTCGAGTTGGATATGCCCCACAGCGTTCCCCCTTTCTTATTACACCTCTTACCCCAACTTCATCCCTATAAGTTATCAACTTTTGGAGAAGAATTCTAGGGATTCGCATTCGTAATACATTTCTCATTCTATCATTTGAACGGTAGCAAAGGGGGGAATATTTATTTGCAGTGAGTCAATTGTTGCAGGGAGACATCATTTAAAGTTCTACTCTCCACCCATTCGCCTGTACTGATTCCAACATTTCTCATATTATTTGCTCGCCTGTTCAGTAACCTCGCCAAGCAGCTTATTCCAAATTCCAAACCAACTTCGACAAGTGAGGCAAACTCCAACTGCTGTTCTTTATGGAAAGTACGAAACTGAAAACGCCCGCGGAAATCTAAACCGACGATCTTCATTACATTATGGTAAATTGTAAAATTATTTGCGACTTGATTTTGCGGATTAATTAACAATTTTACGGTGGAATTAATGTATTGCCGAGGATTGGCAAGGATTTTTTTCTCTTTTTCAGAAATTCTCAGCTCTATCGGGACGAGAGTAATGCAGGAGCTGTCATTGTAGTCATAAAATTCCGAAGTATAGCCTTCGCGAAGATGGAAAACATATTGACTGAGCTCCTCTGTGGACAATATAAACAAGAGGCAATTTAAATTCATAGGAGGGATGATCTGTTTTAGTACCTGCATGCAAGTTCTGGGTCAAGTTGATACTTGAAATTGGTTACACAAGGAATTCGGGACAGTACGTGAGACTTCGATCGTGTTTACTTATACAATGAGGATAGCCGACAGCTCTGGAATACTCAGAACAATTGCTGGGAAAATAAATGCTGACGTTCATCAATTCATTGAGATTGGAATTGTCCTCCGCGGAATGACAGACTCAGTCATTCAACTGGTCTGTTATTAGAAAAATAATTCATGAGTCGTCCTTTCATTCTGTCCCCAATCGGGCAGATCTTAGAATAAGTTTATCTTAAATTCAGAATTTTTCGTTGTCTAATTTCATTGATTCACATTTTTTTGTTGTTGATTTTATCCAGATGCGACTTGGAAACTCCAGATTCGCGAATTACGAAAAAAAAAAATTTTTTCAAGTCATCTTTTTTATTCCCTGGGCCAGGATAACATACGCACGAGAAGCAGCCAGTGCCACGTGTTTTGGACGTATCAATAAAAATTGAAATAGTATTCCCAATTTATCGTGATTTATTTTCACTGCATTTTTCATTGCACGTCAATTTTTTATCCTCCAAAATGGACTCATCCAGCGATAGTGCTGTCAGTTGTGCGCATGCAAACCATTCCGTGACATCGCCAATGATATATGATCAATGACCAAAGGTATTGATTTCAATGAATTGAAAATGATGACGGGTTTCCGTTAACATCGCTACCCACTACAAATCATCGATCACAGTATACCGCAAGCACATGACTATTCATGGAGACTGGGTGTGCGAATTCGAAATCATGCTATTCCGATGGATATCAAAGAGCCCAATAAGCTCAGGGTAACCGAGGGAGCTTGATTGATTGAATATCTTTCCGGGGTAAATTACGTTCAATTTTTTTTTCTCTCTCTTTTTCCGGCAAAAAGGGCCAAAGAGAGGATTCATTTGAGCGCGAATCTGGGGTTACGAGCGGAAGCACGTGTCTTTAACACGAGAGCAAGGGGGGGAAAAAAAACGAGCTCCGCGGGTGAGGGAAGGGCATTGAGACGATGGGGATTGTGCCAAGGTAGAATTCAAGAGGTTTGAAGCTGGCTTCTTAGCAGTTGGAGTTGGACCAAGTCCAATCCTTTGGGTTCGAAGAAATACCGTGACCCTGCTCCAAAAGAAAACTTAATCCCATCATTTTGAGAAATCCGAGTGCCACATTACTATTCTCCTAATTATACAGATACTATCGCGACCCTGAATGTTCCAGTCTGCGATCAGAGGAACTTGATTTCGCCAATATCTCAGGATCTAAGGGAGACAGCAATAATTTTGCCACAATCTTTTTTGTGGGCCTCAATTCACTCGACAAAAATGATCTTGACAAGAATTTCGCTATCTGCCTTGTATGGCCCGCTATCCAACGATAATCGACCAATCTTTGAAATCATTAAAATCTCATTCTCCCTGTAGCTGTCAAAACTCATTGGAAATTGGTAGGAAATTTGCTGCTAACAAATGATCGACAACATTCATCTTGTTCAAGCCCTTGTAACGTTACAAACCATGAAAACCACCGCTCCAACATCAATGCCTGCATAAAACATGTCGCGTAACCCCATCTCTCTGTGCAGTACCGCACACAAATTCATCCTGAAACCCCCCGTTTTCAGCGCAAGAGAAGGGGGATGAAGGGAAAGGGGAGCCGGCTGTGAGTAGATACCAACCCGGCAGGACTGTCGTCGTATGAATAATCATCACCCATACCATCCTGAGAGTAGAAAAACACCTGTACCATGGAAACTAGAGAGGGACGTTCATATTTCCATCGTTGGATTTTTTTTTCTTCTTACCTCCCATTGCAATCGACGACAGAAAAAAAAAAAAGTAAATCCTCCAAGCGAGAAATATTTCACTCTTGATAATATTCTCAGAATTGTGGCCAATATAATTTATAACGCAGATGTGGATATGCTACTCGCGAGCCAGTGCTATATACATCAGCCCGAGAAATTAAGGCACATTATAATACCATTCTTGGCGGGGTGGTGGAGGGCTGGGGTCTGCGGTGAGCGGAAATAACGTCGTCGCGCTACTAAAGTCCCGGGGCTTCCGGGTATGCTCCACAGTCGGCTATCCGCAACTCACCGGGGGTAGAGAATTCCCCCGGTGACATTCTGGACAAGCCCAATGCGTCAGATTTTCGGGTAATTCCACGAGTCAAAATTTTCTTTTTTCAGCCACCCTCAACTCTCCCCTAATTTTCACATTCCTTTTAATAATAGTTGTGAAAAATGAGCATACCTTAGAGGCATTTTAAATCCGCATTACCGAATATATATGTATATCGTTGAGCAGTTTCGTGAGAATGAAAATTCAGGAATGAATTGGACAAGTTGCCAACTATTTTCAGTTTTGCCGCGAGATTTTTTTCCCCTCCCTCCCACTGCGCCCGGAAAGCCGATTTATTCGAATCAAATAAATACTCTTTCACAGTTTGAAACAAAAATGATTCAAAGTTCAGTGCAATGCATTTTTTAAACAGATCAACAAAATTCCTTGAGGCAAGAAAAAAAAGCAGACGAACATTTTTACTGAGAACTTGAAGATCTTGTCGGAGTCCGCTATCTCGCCGATAATTTCTGTTGTGAAAGACAAAAGCTAAAGTCCATCGGCGGAATACAACAAATGATCACCGAACTGAGAGAATGCAGTTCATGCTGCGAAGGGGGAGGGCTCTGGTTCGTATACCGTTGGGACTCAATCTAAAAACTGTTCGCATGGTCGCGTCCAATCCTCTTTATGTACTGAGCACCTTCACATGATGGATGGAGAGGAGCGAGTTATATGCGAAAAGGTGATTGGTTCAACGAAAGAAGACTATGTCCACAGGGAGTGAGAAGTGCTTCCGAACCGGTGAGTTTGGAAATTAATCAAGTCAATTTGAGCTTCACACGTACGTACGGGTCATTTCTTCCTTCGCTTGAAATTCACTGAGTTGACATTTTTCCGATGAAATTGACGAGGGGATAGACAGTCGCAGCAATATCCTTAACGCTCCTAAATTTATCAAAACACCGAGGGACGATATGTGTCTTAAAGAAAATGACTCAAAGAAAAAAAAAACGTCTCAAAATTAAATTATTACTCGGCTTGAAAAATCGGTAAAAAAAATTTCTCTCATGAGATGAGCCTCCCCTGATGCATACGACACTCTATTGTCCCCCAGAGTTGACACAAAAAGAATCCAGAGAAGTCGTTCTGCTCCGCTCGGCCCTTCCCATAGAATATATTCCGGGACTGTCCCCAGTTATGGAGTGCTGTCGCAGTTGTTCGTCCGGAACGCACACGGACATTGAATTTATTCTGCAATTCGAAATGAATCACTTCCGTTTGAGGTAACGCACAGAATTCCAAAAAAAAAAAAAATAACCTCCCTCTAGCGCAATCACTTGTGCGCGTTTGTCCCCGGTATGTTGAAAAATATCAGACGATAAATTATCGGCAAAGGAATTTCAATCGTCCCAGTCACTCATCCGAAAGTCCAT